>JAAWVA010000914.1:0-16163 GCA_015227895.2 Colaptes auratus | reverse complement strand
AAGCCTCGTGAGGCAGCAGCAGGGAATGCTTGTCCAGACATAGCCTCATTTCCTTTCTCCTTGAGAAATAGTTGGGAATGGACAGAAAAATTGTCATCAGTTTCTGTTTTGCTAGCCATTTCTTTTATCTTCAGTCAGCTTCAGCTTACAAGCTGCAGATGAAAACACAACTGAATCAGTATGCTCATCACTGCTGTTTTTCCCTGCAGTTGATTTCTCACGTGGCATGCTGTCCTGGTTTGAGGTAGAAGAGAACTAATCCTGTTTAGTGATTTTATTCCCTTTTTTTTTAGCTCAGTCTCTTCTGAGTGACCTCACTTTTAACAGCATACTTCTGCAGTTTCTGCTTCTAGAAGTGATAGTGGTTGGTGCTTATAGTTGCTGGTTGACAGCAGCTGAGCATGAGCCAGCAGTGTGCCCAGGTGGCCAAGAAGGCCAAGGGCATCCTGGCCTGCATCAGGAACAGTGTGGCCAGCAGGAGCAGGGAGGTCATTCTGCCCTGTGCTCAGCACTGGTTAGGCCACACCTGGAGTCCTGTGCCCAGTTCTGAGCCCCTCATTTTAAGAAGGACACTGAGAGACTTGAACCTGTCCAGAGAAGGGCAACAAGGCTGGGGAGGGGTCTGGAGCACAGCCCTGTGAGGAGAGGCTGAGGGAGCTGGGGTTGCTTAGCCTGCAGAAGAGGAGGCTCAGGGGAGACCTTCTTGCTCTCTACAACTCCCTGAAAGGAGATTGTATCCAGGTGGGGGTTGGTCTCTTCTCCCAGGCACCCAGCACCAGAACTAGAGGACACAGTCTCAAGCTGTGCCAGGGGAGGTTTAGGCTGGAGGTGAGGAGGAAGCTCGTCATAGAAATAGGAAATGGCCACTGGAATGTGCTGCCCAGGGAGGTGGTGGAGTCCCCATCCCTGGAGGTGTTCAAGGAAGGCTTGGATGTGGCACTTGGAGCCATGGTTTAGTTGTCAGGAGGTGTTAGGTAATAGGTAATAGGTTGGACTTGATGATCTCTGAGGTCTTTTCCAACCTGGTTGATTCTATGAGCCTATGATCCTAGATGTTTAAAAAAGAAAAGAAAGTATAAATGCAAAAAGCAGAGAGCTCTGGCTGTTGATTACTGCATTTTCAGGCTGAAGACCATTGAGTCCCTACCAATCCTGTCTTTCTAACCCTTGAAATCGAGGAAGATGGATTAAAAATAGTCTGGTGTACTGAGGTACATCATAGAATCAACCAGGTTGGAAAAGACCTCAGAGATCATCCAGTCCAACCTACTACCTAATACCTAACACCTCCTGGCAACTAAACCCTGGCTCCAAATGCCACATCCAAGCCTTCCTTGAACACCTCCAGGGATGGGGACTCCACCACCTCCCTGGGCAGCACATCCCAAAGGCCAATCTGTCCTTCTGGGAAGAATTTCTTCCTCACCTCCAGCCCTGAACTTCCCCTGGCACAGCTTGAGACTGTGGCCTCTTGTTCTGCTGCTGGCTGCCTGGGAGAAGAGACCAACCCCCAGCTGGCTACATCCTCCCTTCAGGTAGCTGTAGATGGCAAGAAGGTCTCCCCTGAGCCCCTCTTCTCCAGGCTCATTTTCAATTTCCATAAGGTCAAAAAGCTTTCTTTCTGTATGCAGACTCTGGCTGGACTGACCCCTGGGTGACCACTAAAGTCAAAATCTGTGCACAGCTTAGTATCACAGTATCAGTCAGGGTTGGAAGGGACCACAAGGATCATCCAGTTCCAACCCCCCTGCCATGGGCAGGGACACCCCACACTAGATCAGCCTGGCCAGAGCCTCATCCAGCCTGGGCTTAAGCACCTCCAGGGATGGGGCCTCAACCACCTCCCTGGACAACCCATTCCAGGGCTTCTCCACTCTCCCTGCTGCTGTGTGCATTGGAAGGGCTGCTGTAGATTAGCCTCTGAAATGGGTTTCATAAAGCAAGCTCAGAATGTTAGCTAGAAGCATGAATACTCTTAAATCAAAGTTTCCTCAACTCATCTCAAATGATGAGAAAATCACAGGAGAGCAGAGCAGGTGATAAACAAAGCAGTGCTCCCTCAAAGCCCAAGCCAAGGCCTTATGTTAATGCTCTGTGCAGCAGCCTGGCTTTGTAACAGCAGCTTTCACCAAACCCAAATGGAGAGGGAGTGATTGAATAGCACATCTGGCCCTGAAATATTAGGTCTTGATGTTATAACTTCAAAAGGACAGCTACAAATAGCAATCCTGCCACAGGCACTGGGTGATAAATGCTGCTCCTGTGTCAGCCCCTGCTGGGCAGGGAGAGGGGAGGAGACCCCCCTGAGCCTTCATCTCGTTCACGCAGTGTGGTTCTACAGGAGCTTTCAATCCAGCTCTCATGCCACTTTATATTTTAATCTCCTCTCAGTATCAACTGAACTGAAGGCTTCCTGTGTTCCTGAGAACAAAAAAACAAGAAAGAAAGATGTGATTAGGTAGAAGAGTGAAGGCACCAATAGAGGCTGGGCAGGGACTGGCTTGAGAGCAGCCCTGAAGCAAAGGACCTGGGGGTGTTGGGGGAGGAGAAGCTCAACAGGAGCCAGCAGGGAGCACTTGCAGCCCAGAGAGCCAAGCAGAGCCTGGGCTGCAGCGAGAGAAGCAGAGCCAGTAGGTCGAGGGAGGTGATTCTCCCCCTCTGCTCCACTCTGGTGAGACCCCACCTGGAGCACTGTGTCCAGTTCTGGAGCCTCTGTTCCAGGAAGGATCTGGAGGTGCTGGAAGGTGTCCAGGGAAGGGATCACAATAATGAGCAGAGGGCTGGAGCTGCTCTGCTGTGAGGACAGACTGAGGGAGTTGGTGCTGTTCAGTCTGGAGAAGAGAAGGCTCTGAGGAGACCTAATTGCAGCCTTGCAGTATCTGAAGGGGGCTCCAAGAAAGCTGGGGAGGGACTTTTGAGGGTGTCAGGGAGGGATAGGACTAGGGGGGATGGAGCAAAACTGGAAGTGGGTAGATTCAGGTTGGATGTGAGGAAGAAGTTGTTCCCCATGAGGGTGGTGAGAGCCTGGCACAGGTTGCCCAGGGAGGTGGTGGAAGCCTCCTCCCTGGAGGTGTTTGCAGCCAGGCTGAAGGTGGCTGTGAGCAACCTGCTGCAGTGTGAGGTGTCCCTGCCCATGGCAGGGGGGCTGGAACTGGCTGATCCTTGAGGTCTCTTCCAAACCTGACAGTTCTATGGTTTGATTCTGTGTGGTTGGTTAAGAAAGCAGTATCACATCTGCCCTAAGTCTGACTGTTTGCCAACGTAGCACCAACTGCACTCAAGAGCTTTGCAATCCAAGCCATAATGCACAGAGATTGGCCACATGCCAGTTCAGCAGCCCACTGATGTTATGCACAGAAGCAGAGCCTGCCTGCAAAGGCCCCAGGAGTGATCATCTGGGGATACTGAAGCTTTGGCCCCAGAAGTCCTCTGGCTGGGTTTACTGGCCCTGCTGCCTGCCAGCTCACACTCGTCCTGCTGGCCACTCAGTGCGACGTGGGAGAGCAGCCTAACTGCTTGCTTCTTAAACTCTGTGGTGTCTTGGTTATTTCATTTGATCAGCATGGTTTTATAGAGTAGAGGAATGTAAGCAGGTCCAGAGGAGGACACACAGACAGCTGGAGGGCTGGAGCACCTCTCCTGTGAGGACAAGCTGAGGGAGTTGGGTTTATTCTGCCTGGAGAAGAGAAGGCTCTGGGAAGACCTTATAGCAGCCTTCCAGTACCCAGGGGACTACAAGAAAGCTGGAGAGGGACTTTTTTACAAGGCTGTGTAGTGATAGAACAGGAGATCATAGCTTTAAACTCTAAGAAGGAAGATTTGGATCAGATCTTAGACCTTCCTCACTGTGAGGGTGGTGAGCTCCTGGAACAGGTTGTCCAAGGAGGTCGTGGATGTCCCTTCCCTTGAACTGCTCAAGGGAAGGTTGGATGTGGCTTGAGCAACCTGGTCTAGTGGAAGTTGCCTCTGCCTGTGACAGGAGGATTGGAACTAGATGATCTGAAGGTCTCTTCCAACCCAGACTATTCAATGATTCAGTCAGCAACATAAACCTGAGTTGTACAGAAAGGACAGAGGACAGTCCTTAGGCACAACCTCCTGCTGTACGCCACTTCAGAGAGAGAGCCTTTAGATAGATTCAGCCAGCTCCACAGGAAGCCTCAGCCCCTGCCCAGGGAAAGAAAAATGGCTCTGGAGCTTTGGTGCTTCACACCAATTTGCCTTTTGAGAGCCTCACTGGGCTAGGAGATTAAATGCAAAGCAGCAGCGCGAGCACCGACTGCAGGAGTTATGGCCAGCTGAAACCAGCTCAGGTTTCCCTCACTCCTCAGGGAACCACTATGGCTCTCACCAAAAAGCCTCTTCCTCCCCAGGGGGATGTGAGAGCATGGTAGGGACGTGCATTTACTGCTTTTTGAGCCTCCCCATCCATCTTGGCCTCAGCAGGTGAGGAGGGAGCTATGAACAGAGAGGGGCAGGATTATTCCAGTGCCTGTTAGGAGATTATAAAGCAACAACCACCACACGGCAGGCACGGGGTCATAAAGCATATTGCAGAGCTGTCAAATACGAGGTATTGTTATGGCTCTGAGGTATGTTATCTAAGATGTCAGTGATTTTGTTGGCATTGTTTTCTTTCCCAAGATTAATTCCTTCCTCTGTCCGTTACTGCGTTGCTTGCTGCTTACACCATTCAATCACTGGAGTGTGTCCAGGCTCACAGCCTCCTCTTACACATCTGATGCAAACCACAGGCTGCAGAATATTCATTATTGAGGAGGAGTTCTTCACCAAGAGAGTGGTGAAGCCCTGGAATGGGTTGCCCAGGGAGGTGGTTGGGGCCCTGTCCCTGGAGGTGATTAAGCCCAGGCTGGATGAGGCTCTGGCCAGGCTGATCTAGTGTGGGGTGTCCCTGCCCATGGCAGGGGGGTTGGGACTGGATGATCCTTGTGGTCCCTTCCAACCCTGACTGATACTGTGATACTGTTGGTAACTGCTTAAAGCAAATGGTGGCACATGGCAGCTGCTTTGGTAGAACTTATTTCACAGATTCACAGAACCTTAGAGGTTGGAAGGGACCTCCAGAGATCAGCCAGTCCAACCCCCTGCCAGAGCAGCAGCACCCAGGGGAGTCTGCACAGGAATGCATCCAGCTGGGGTTGGAAAGGCTCCAGAGAAGGTGACTCCACAACCTCTCTGGATAGCCTGTTCCAATGCTCTGTCACCCTCATTGTTCCTCCTCATGGGGAGCTGAAACCTTCTCTGCTCAAGTTTGTCTCCATTGCTCCTTGGCTCATTGCTGTGCAGCACCCAAAAGAGCTTGGCCCCCTCCCCTTGACCCCCAGCCCTCAGCTCTTGACAGACATTGATCAGATCCCTCTCAGCCTTCTCTTCTGCAGACTAAACAGCCCCAGGGCTCTCAGTCTCTCTTCCCCAGGGGAGATGCTCAAGTCCCCTAAGCATCCTCCTGGCTCTGCCTTGGACTCTCTGCAGCAGCTCTCTGTCTCTCTTGAGCTGGGGAGCCCCAGACTGGACACAGGATTGCAGCTGTGGTCTCAGCAGGGCAGAGCAGAGGGGGAGCAGAACCTCCCCAGCCCTGCTGGCCACACTTTTCTTGCTGCACCCCAGGACCCATAGGCTCTGTTTGCCACCAGGCCACGTTGCTGTCCCCTGCAGAACTTGCTGCCCCCCAGCACTCCAAGGTCTTTCTCCATGGAGCTGCTCTCCAGCAGGGCAGCCCCGAACCTGTCCTGGTGCCTGCTGTTGTTGCTCCCCAAACGTAGAAATGCAATCAGATGTGGTTATTT
The DNA here is from genome assembly GCA_015227895.2 of Colaptes auratus. Classification (NCBI taxonomy): domain Eukaryota; kingdom Metazoa; phylum Chordata; class Aves; order Piciformes; family Picidae; genus Colaptes; species Colaptes auratus. Next base: position 10,356 of record JAAWVA010000914.1, on the reverse strand, counting down.
GCATTATTTGGTGTGTGTATATGCTTGTAGTGCTGAAAAAAGGACTTTGTGGACCATTTGCAAGCGTGAGGCTGCCTGACAAGCTCATCTATACCCAGAGGTTATTTTAACTGGGCAGCAATTTCTGCAGAAAGTTAATCATGGGGAGACAAGGCCATCCTCTGAAATGATGGTTCAGGACCTTTACAAATGAGTGTGTGAACAACAAATGCAAATAGGTTGCATTTAGATCAACTTCAAACCAGATCTTTTATGCTATTTGCATAAACATGAGGCTCAGGTGTGCCACAGAGCTCCAGGGTGGGCACCTCGAAAGATTAACTTCAGCAATGCCGTGATAGGAACAGGGAGATAGAGTTGATCATCGAGAAAGATGTGCTGTGAGCATCACTGAAGACAGAGCAGATACTGTTCTGCCCCACATGGGCATATGTGGTGCTTGAGAAAGCTTGCAAGAATCCAAGTTTCCCTTGTCCTAATTTCATCACTCATTTTTTAGCAGAGTAGTGTCACCAGCAGAGCAAAATGAGCACAGCTAAGACATGAGAGAGCTGCCTGGACAAGACTATCTGGTTGGTCAAGTGAGACAGAAGCATGCTGTGGTGGTTCTCTTCTGAAATAAGCTGACAGTCACAGGCTCACAGGATGTTAGGGGTTGGAAGGGACCTCTGGAGATCTTCCAGTCCAACCCCCCTGCCAGAGCAGGACCAGAGAATCCAGGTCACACAGGAACACATCCAGATGAGTCTTGAACATCACCAGAGAAGGAGACCCCACAACCTCTCTGGGCAGCCTGCTCCAGGGCTCTGGGAGCCTCACAGTGAAGAAGTTCCTCCTCATGTTGAGGTGGAACCTCCTGTGCTGTAATTTAGATCCATTGTCCCTTGTCCTATCCCAGGTTGCAAGTGAGCAGAGCCTGTCCCCTCCCTTCTGATCCCCAGCCCTCAGCTATTGAGAGACATTGATCAGATCCCCTCTCAGTTCTCTGCTCTCCAGACTAAACAGCCCCAGGGCTCTCAGCCCAGAACAAAATGGGGTGGGAATGGAACAAAACTAGAAATGGGGAGATTCAGATTGGATGTGAGGAAGAAGTTGTTCCCTGTGAGGGTGGTGAGAGCCTGGCACAAGTTGTCCAGGGAGGTGGTGGAAGCCTCCTGCCTGGAGGTGTTTGCAGCCAGGCTGGCTGTGGCTGTGAGCAACCTGCTGCAGTGTGAGGTGTCCCTGCCCATGGCAGGGGGCTTGGAGCTGGCTGATCCTTGAGGTCCCTTCCAACCCTAAGAATTCTCTGATTCTGTGATGCTTTACACCTCACCTCCAAGATGGAGCAAGTGCCATATTTCCAGAGAGATGAGCTATTCCAGGCAGGCATGCTTGGGATAACACCATTTCTTTCTGCCACATTTTATTCTGGGGCAAGCAGCCTCACAAGGATAAGCAAGCCACCAATTGTTGGTATTACAGCTTCAGCTGACCTTGGACCACGACACACAATCTATTTCAGGGATTACTGCCCACACACCTGAGCTCCTGGAACAGAAGTCCAGAGAAATGCCTTCTCTTCTCCTGACTTTTATTGTGATGAGAGCAGTGTTTAAATTGATTTTCATGCATTTATGTGGCAGGAGCTTGATGCAGACCTGACACAACGCTGCTGGTTTGATCTGATAAATCAGCTTAGTGATACTGCTGCCAGGAGAGCTCCTCGAAGCTCCTGTGCCTTTTGACTTCAAGAAAGGCTCTGATCGATCTATCTTCCACACAGCTCTCTCTCCACTGTCAGTTTACAGCAGGTAATGTCACGTTTCAACCTTCTCACTCACTGTATCTGTGGAAGTTCAGTGAGCTCTGCCTAAGCCAGCATAGAGGGGGGAAAAGATGAGCCTGCCCTCTCTAGCCAGCAGCACGAAGCATGAGCAAGGAAGCAATGAAATGTCCCTGTTTATAGACTCCCTGCTTGCTAAGAACCTTGCCCAGGCTTTTACATCCACTCTAAGGAAGTTCTTCAGACATAAATGAAGGCAATTTAAAACCAAAGCATAAGCAAAGGAAAGCAAAGGAAAGCAAACCAAAGCAATGCAAAGCAAAAGCAAAGCAAAGCAAAGCAAAACATATAAAAGCAAAGCAAAGCAAAGCAAAACATACAAAAGCGAAGCAAAGCAAAGCAAACTAAAGCAAAGCCAAGCAAAGCAAGACATACAAAAGCAAAGCAAAGGAAACCAAACCAAACCAAAGAAAACTAAAGCAAAGCAAAGTAAACCAAAGCAAGACAAAGCAAAGCAAAGCAAAACATACAAAAGCAAAGCAAAGCAAACCAAACCAAAGAAAACTAAAGCAAAGCAAACCAAACTAAAGCAAACTAAAGCAATGCAAAGCAAAGCAAAACATACAAAAGCAAAGCAAAGCAAAGCAAAGCAAACCAAAGCAAACTAAAGCAAAGCAAACCAAAGCAAAGCCAAGCCAAACCAAACCAAACCAAACCAAACCAAACCAAACCAAACCAAAGCAGGGGGGAGTATCATTCATGTTTTCTTTCAAATCCAGAGCTCCTGTTCCATGGTTAAATAAAGCTATACTCAGCTCAGGTGAGGCCACACCTTGAGTGCAGCTTGGCATCCTGGTTTGGATCAGCAATGCTGTGTCCAGCAGCAGCAGGGAGGGGATTTCCCCTGGCACTCAGCTCTGGGCAGGCCACACCTCGAGGGTTGTGTTCAGTTTTGGGCAGCTCAATCCAAGAGAGCTGTGGAGGTGCTGGAGCCAGGGCAGAGGAGGACAAGGAAGCTGGGAAGGGCCTGGAGAAGAAATCTGAAGAGCAACTGAAGCAGCTGGGGATGGTGAGTTTGAAACAGAGGAGGCTGAGAGGAGACCTCATTGCTGTCTACAACTCCCTGAAAGGAGGTTGTGGAGAGGCTGCTGGTGCTCTCTTCTCACAGGAATTAGTGAAAGAACAAGAGGGAATGGCCTCAAGCTGCCACTGGGTAGGTTTAGATTGGACATTAGGAAACCTTTTTTCATGGCAAGAGTGATGAGGGCTTGGAATGTGCTGCCCAGGGAGGTGGCTGAGTCCCCAAGCCTGGCTGTGTTTCCAGGTGGTTTGGCTGTGGTGCTTGGGGCTGTGGTTAAGGGGTGACCCTTGTAGAGTAGGGTTCTGGGTTGGACTTGGTGCTCCTGAGGCTCTTTTCCAACCTGAATGTTTCTGTGAAAATTAAGTTTAATCTAAAAGGTTCCTTCCCCCCTCCCCCATCTGATGTGCAGTTTGCATTAATTGCCCTTTTACAAGAACAAGAATCAATTGAAATCTCTGTTTCCACTTCGAAGATGTCATTTTCCCTTCCTCTGAAGGCAAACAAACTTCCCTCGGAGCAGCTGCTCTTCCAGGTCCTTCACTGATGCTATGAAGATATGCTGCTCAATTTTCTATGCAGTGTACACAGAGAGTGTAAGCCAGAGATAAACAGAGATGGATTTAAGGGAGATGTTTGGAAGGGCTTTGCTCTGTTTGTTACTGTACCACGGATGTGCTCAGCCTCAGTTTAGAAAATGACTTCCTATTGTCACAGAGTTTGTAGCTGGAATGGAGTTGACTCAAATTGCCAGGAACAAAATTGATTTTGGAATATACTCCAGAGGTATGGCTTATGCTGTCAGAACTGATTACACACCGAGAAAACGCTCTCTGCAATGCCATGCCCGCTCCTGTCTGCCTTCCTCTCCTTGCTAACAGAGTCTTAGCAGTTTTCCTTGCTTGCTTTTGCTGCTCAACATTTCTTTTACAATAAGCACCAACAGAGGCTGGGCAGGGACTGGCTTGAGGCAGCCTGAAGAAAAGGACCTGGGGGTCCTGGTGGATGAGAAGCTCAACAGCAGCCAGCAGTGAGCACTTGCAGCCCAGAGAGCCAACCAGAGCCTGGGCTGCAGCAAGAGCAGCACAGCCAGCAGGTCAAGAGAAGTGATTCTCCTCCTCTGCTCCACTCTGGTGAGACCACAGCTGGAGCTCTGTGTCCAGTTCTGGAGCTTCTGTTCCAGGAAGGATCTGGAGGTGCTGGAGGGTGTCCAGAGAAGGGCCACGAGGAGGAGCAGAGGGCTGGAGCTGCTCTGCTATGAGGACAGACTGAGGGAGTTGGGGCTGTTCAGTCTGGAGAAGAGAAGGCTCTGAGGAGACCTTCTTGTGGCCTTCCAGTATCTGCAGGGGGCTACAAGAAAGCTGGGAAGGGACTTTTGAGGGTATCAGGGAGTGATAGGACTAGGGGGATGGAACAAAACTAGCAATGGGTAGATGCAGATTGGCTGTGAGGAAGAAGTTGTTCCCCATTGGGGGTGGTGAGAGCCTGGCACAGGCTGCCCAGGGAGGTGGTGGAAGCCTCCTGCCTGGAGGTGTTTGCAGCCAGGTGGCTGGGCTGTGAGACCTGCTGCAGTGTGAGGTGTCCTGCCCATGGCAGGGGGCTTGGAACTGGCTGAGCCTTGAGGTCCTTCCAAGCCTAACAGTTCCATGATTCTAAGGAGGATTGCACCTGAGCTCCGACTCCCAGCTGCCTGATGCTTTGGGGAAAGCAGAATCCTCAGGGAAACCAAAATTGAGAACTATTTATTTATTTATTCATTTACTTATTTGTTTGGGCTGCCAAGGTAATTACACCTGCCATGATTAGTTTCCATGTGATGAATTGCAAAGATAAAAGTGCAGCAAGCTTTGTGGCCCATTCATCTCGCTGGCAAAGGCAGCACAGATCTGCATTATTGTTTGTGGTGCACTTTCCCTAATAAAACAGTGTGCTTAGAGAATGGAGAAATCCCTCACCTGAAGCCTGGAGAGATGTGATTAACTCTGGTGTGAATTATGCACAGATTTCTTCCCTGGATTACTTGGGTTTTGAAATCAAAGCTGTGACTAGGACAGAAGCTGTTTGTTTGTTTGTTCTTGCTCTCACAGAATGTCAGGGGCTGGAAGGGACCTCCAAAGATCATCCAGTGCAACCCCCCTGCCACAGCAGGGTCACCCAGAGCAGCTCACACAGCAACACAGCCAGGCATGTCTTGAAGATCTCCAGAGAGAGAGACTCCATACCCGCCCTGGGCAGCCTGCTCCAGTGTTTCCACAGGGAATTAAATCTTTCCTCATTTTCCATGGCACTTCCTTTGCCTCAGCTTCCAGCCCTGCCCCTGGTGCTGGCACTGGGCGGCCCCCAGCAGAGCCTGGCTCCAGCCTCTGGGCACTGCCCCTGCACAGCTTTATCTACATGAATGAGCTCCCCTCTCAGGCTCCTCCTCTCCAAGCTCCAAGATCTTCCACTGCCTTCACCACTTTTGTGGCTCTGTCTTGGAGTTTTTCAAGCAGTTCCCTGAGGTCCTTCCTGAACTGAGTGGCCCACAACTGGACACAAGATTCCAGATGTGGCCTCAGCAGGGCAGAGCAGAAGGGGAAGAGAACCTCTCTGGACCTACTGACCACAGCCCCTCTAATGCACCCCAGAGTGGCTCTGGCCTTCTTTGCCACAAGAGCTCACTGCTTTGCCTTAATACGTCCATGACTCAATGCTCACCAGGAAAATCTGGAAACAAACTGGGCTGTGACTCTTATTCCCTGAAAAATCTTCTGAGATCTCTCTTTTTAATATATTTTTTCATTTATATATAGCAATCTCTGCACATATTCTTCTGCACAACATTGTCTTGGTTACCTCAAAAGGAGCTATATCACTGACTCAGAGGGTGCTGTTTAGAACACAACACACACAAATGAAACCAGAGAAGGTTACTTGAAATCCTCAGTTAGACATCTGAAAAAAAAAAAGGTTTCCTGGAACCCATCTGCTCCAGAACACAGAATCATAGATTAGAATAGAGTAGAATAGAATAGAATAGAATAGAATAGAATAGAAGAATAGAATGAATAGAAGAATTAGAATAGAATAGAATAGAATAGGACCAGGTTGGAAGAGACCTTCAAGATCATCGCCTCCAACCTATCATCCAACACCATCTAATCAACTAACCCATGGCACCAAGCACCCCATCAAGTCTCCTCCTGAACACCTCCAGGGATGGTGACTCCACCACCTCCCTGGGCAGCACATTCCAATGGCAAATCACTCTCTCTGTGTAGAACTTCCTCCTCACTGCCAGCCTAAACCTCCCCTGGCGCAGCCTGAGACTGTGTCCTCTTGTTGTAGTGCTGGCTGCCTGGGAGAAGAGACCAACCTCTGCTGCTACAACCTCCCTTAAGGTAGTTGTAGAGAGCAATAAGGTCACCCCTGCTGGAACATGTCCAGAGAAGGGCAACAAAGGTGGGGAGGGGTCTGGAGCACAGCCCTGGGAGGAGAGGCTGAGGGAGCTGGGCTTGCTTAGCCTGGAGAAGAGGAGGCTCAGGGGAGACCTTCTTGCTGTCTACAACGGCCTGAAGGGAGGTTGTAGCCAGGTGGGGGTTGGGCTCTTCTGCCAGGCACCCAGCAGCAGAACAAGAGGACACAGTCTCAAGCTGTGCCAGGGGAGATTTAAGGGAGGTTCAGGCTGGAGGTGAGGAAAAATTCTTCCCAACAAGTGAGATTGGCCATTGGGATGTGCTGCCCAGGGAGGTGGTGGAGTCACCATCACTGGAAGTGTCTAAAAGGCTGGCTGAGGCACTTGGTGCCATGGTTTAGTTGATGAGATGGTGTTGGGTGATAGGTTGGACTGGATGATCTCTGAGTTCTTTTCCAACCTGCTTCATTCTGTGACTCTGTGTGTGTGATTCATGTTGTTCTCTTAGCTATAATGAAGGCAAAACCTAGTTAAAGATTCAAACCCCCCAGGTTGAAGAACTTATCTCCTTGATCTCTGGATGAGACAGAGGTTTTGTTACGGATTCTGGAAAGCTGCCACACTTGACTTCAACACTACAGAGAAAGCTCAAGAACTCTGCTTTAGGTGGGTGCATATGAATGGAGTAAAGAGGAGCTGAGCTAAGTTACTTCATTTAACCTGATTGTTCAGTGTTTTGTCAACTGGGTACAGAGGCACACATCCAGACTCCAAAGTGGTCTCCCACTGAAGGCAACAGTTTACAGAATACAGAATATAGAATTAAGCAGGTTGGAAAAGACCTCAGAGATCTTCAAGTCTAATCTTCATCTAGTCAACTAAACCATGCCTCACCCAGTCTCCTCATAAGCACCCCCAGGGACGGTGACTCCACCACCTCCCTGGGCACCACATCCCAAGGGCCAACCTCTCTTGCTGGGAAGAATTTCCTCCTAACATCCAGCCTGAACCTCCCCTGGCACAGCTTGAGACTGTGTCCTCTTGTTCTGGTGCTGGCTGCCTGGCAGAAGAGACCAACCCCCACCTGGCTACAACCTCCCTTCAGGGAGTTGGAGAGAGCAAGAAGGTCTCCCCTGAGCCTCCTCTTCCCCAGGCTAAGCAACCCCAGCTCCCTCAGCCTCTCCTCACAGGGTTGTGCTCCAGACCTCTCCTCAGCTTTGTTGACATCTACTTTGCTTTGAACTCTGAACAGCCACTCAGCCAAAACTTTCCATTACTGCTTCCCTTTAGCTGTCAGCTTTTTTATAGCTGGAGGATTCCCTCCTTCTGGGGCAGTGAATATCAAGTACTGGACAAAAGGCTCTTTACCTTCTTCAAAACCTCTTGGAGACAGTCAACACCCAAGAAGAAAAAAGTTTCATCACTCTTTGGACTCCCTTAACTTAATCCTAACCTTTAGCTCTCTGTAGGCAAGAAACCTGCCCAGACAGTGAAAGGAGGTAACTGACCCAATCTAACCTTGTCCTCAGTGCTGGAGAGCATGCAACTTCCAGCCTTACAATCAGCTCTTCTCTCCTGAGGCCCAAATCCTGTCACCTTCACTTTGATTCCAGCCAGCATAGCCATCTGTGGAAGAAAAGGAAACACAAAGTTAGCACAGCTCCTTGGCAAGAGATGACCATTTCAGTTGCTGTCTGTGTGGGCTGTGGAGCATAAACCTGACTTTTCTAGCCTTTAGGATTCCCCCACACCTAAAATGAGGAGAATGAGGAGCTAGGCTGACTCAGATCTCTCTTTGGAGGACAGGCATGGCACATACACTCTTTGAAGATCTGTTTGGTTTCTTTTTTGTACTCAGACACCCCATGCTTTTCAATATCACAGCATCACAGGATGGCAGGGGTTGGAAAGGACCCAAAGAGATCAGCCAGTCCACCCCTGCCAGAGCAGGGCCAGCTCAGGTCACACAGGGACACATCCAGAAGGGCCTTGAGAGTCTCCAGGGAAGGAGACTCCACAACCTCTCTGGGCAGCCTGCTCCAGGGCTCTGTGAGCCTCACAGTGAAGAAGTTTCTCCCTGTGTTGAGGTGGAACCTCCTGTGCTGCAGCTTACATCCATTGCCCCTTGTCCTGTCCCAGGGAGCGAGTGAGCAGAGCCTGTCCCCTCCATCCTGACCCCCAAATATCTGCAGGGGATTTAGAGAAAGGCTGGGCAAGGACTGTTTAGAAGGGCTTGAGGGGCCAAGTGGAGCAAGGCAGAGTTAGGTTGGCCATTGGGAAGGATAAGAGTGGTGAAACACTGGAACAGGCTGCCCAGGGATGTGGCTGAGGTCCCATCATCAGAGATCAGACTGAATGTGTCCCTGGGCAACCTGATCTATTTGGAGGTGTCCCTGCTGACTGCAGGGGGGTTGGGCAGGATGACCTTTGAGGGTCCCTTCTGACCCACTGCCTTCTGTGATCCTGTAACTCCATACAGTTGTATAAAAACAAACCCAAACCACAACATTTTAAAGCAACCCATAACTGGCAAGCACAAAGTACCTGGTGGGGCAGGCTACAGGCTGGACAGTGCAGCATGCAGGCTTAGTCTACTTGATGGAGGCAGCCAAAGTAGGCCTCTTGCATGTGCAGACACTGGCAAAAGGCTTAATGAAAGAGGCCACCTCTGAGACCTTCTCCTTCAGTGTCTGACATTGCAGAGCTTTTTGCAGGGCTGACTTGGAGTAGGTAAGACTGCTGAGACTGTGCCAGGTTAGAACCACAGAATTGTCAGGCTTGGAAGGGACCTCAAGGAGCAGCCAGTTCCAAGCCCCCTGCCATGGGCAGGGACACCTCACACCGCAGCAGGTTGCTCACAGCCACCTCCAGCCTGGCTGCAAACACCTCCAGGCAGGAGGCTGCCACCACCTCCCTGGGCAACCTGTGCCAGGCTCTCGCCACCCTCATGGGGAACAACTTCTTCCTCACATCCAACCTGAATCTACCCATTTCCAGTTTTGCTCCATCCCCCCCAGTCCTATTATTCACTGAGACCCTCAGAAGTCCCTCCCCAGCTTTCTTGTAGACCCCTTCAGATACTGGAAGGCCACAATTAGGTCTGCTTGGAGCCTTCTCCTCTCCAGCCTGCACAACCCCAACTCCCTCAGTCTGTCCTCAGAGCAGAGCAGCTCCAGCCCTCTGCTCATCCTCCTGGCCCTTCTCTGGACACCTTTCCAGCACCTCCAGATCTTTCCTGCAACAGTAGCTCCAGAGCTGGACACAGAGCTCCAGGTATCAATCATCTTTAACTGGGAAAAGGACAAATGTTTAGACAAGGCTGAGCATTTAGAATTGGGACTCCTTGGTTGAGGGCTGGTTGTCCACAGGCCAGGCTCTGTAGGAACATGAGATGGAAAAAAGACAACTTGGTGTTCATGACTCTTCACAGCATCCTTTTAGCCTGAGTGTCTCCTGGTGCATGGAAGTTGCACCTCCTGGCAATGGTGAGAAGCTTTTGCAGCTATCCTACACCATCCTAGTTTTGCTCCATCCCTCCCAGTCCTATCCCTCCCTGACACCCTCAAAAGTCCCTCCCCAGCTTTCTTGCAGCCCCCTTCAGATCCTGCAAGGCCACAATTAGGTCTCCTTGGAGCCTTCTCTTCTCCAGGTTGATCTGCTGGTCAGCACCAGCTGAAACTCATGAGTTCTTAAGGTCTTCATGCTCTATATCAATGTCTCTGATCACTCCTCTTGTGCCACTCTCCATGGGAAGGGAACAGGAAAATGGCAGATTGGAGCTCTGGCTCTGAATGAATAAATTAGTGCAGGAGGAGCAAAAAGAGGCCTTGTGAAACAGAGCCCAGCAATCACCAGGCAGCAACTTTATTTCCCCTAAAACGTATTTTGCCTGCCACACAGCAGTGTTGAGGGTAAATTGATTGATGGTTGAAAGTGCTTTCTGTTCCTTTGATGGAAGTTGCTATGGAAATGGAAAGCACAGTTATTAGATATTTTGCCATCACTTTTTGTTAAATCTAACTCTTCCAGGTTCTCTTTATCTCAGTTCTCTTTATCTCCCTCTTGCTGCACTCCTCAGCATCTGACGGCATTAGCAGACCCTCCGCAGGAGCTCGCTGATGT
>JAAWVA010000913.1:0-16165 GCA_015227895.2 Colaptes auratus | reverse complement strand
AAAGAAGGAAAGAAAGAAGGAAAGAAAGAAAGAACGAGCGAGCCTGAAATCATCATCTGAAGGCATTTGCAAACGTTCCAGGAACATCATTCCATATATGTATTTTTAGTCTTCCTACTGGCAGCAAGAGCAGTGTAAGACAAATTTGCATTTCAAGGCTGGAACCAACTGCATTTCACATGGATCTGATAAAAACATCAGAAGAACAAGGAGATACTTTGGCACACACAGACATTCCCTAACATGATGGGGGGCGGGGGGGAAGAAAAGAGATCATTTCACAGAATCACAGAATCACCAAGGTTGGAAGAGACCTCAAAGATCAAGTCCAACCTGTCACCACAGACCTCATGACTAGACCATGGCACCAGGTGCCACATCCAATCCCCTCTTGAACACCTCCAGGGATGGGGACTCCACCACCTCCCTGGGCAGCACATCCCAATGGCAAACGACTCTCTCAGTGAAGAACTTTCTCCTCACCTCCAGACTAAACTCCCTGGCACAGCTTGAGATTGTGTCCTCTTGTTCTGGTGCTGGTTGCCTGGGAGAAGAGACCAACCCCCACCTGGCTACAACCACCTTTCAGGTAGTTGTAGAGAGCAATGAGGTCGCCCCTGAGCCTCCTCTTCTCCAGGCTAAGCAACCCCAGCTCCCTCAGCCTCTCCTCACAGGGCTGTGCTCAAGGCCTCTCCCCAGCCTTGTTGCCCTTCTCTGGACACGTTCAAGTGTCTCAATGTCCTTCCTAAACTGAGGGGCCCAGAACTGAAGTCAATCACGAATCTGTAACTGTCACACAGACACATCTAATTACCAATCCCGAGCTGCTTTTGATTACTTTAGCCTATAGAAAGAAAAGCCTTTGTACAATAAAGCAGACACTTTGCTTGCATCAAGCTTTGTCTCCATCTCTCAATTGTGCTATCTCTGGACACGTTCAAGTGTCTCAATGTCCTTCTTAAACTGATGTGGTGGTTTGAGCCTTAACTGGAAGTTAAGAGCTCAGGTGGGGGCAAGGCTGAGAATCTCTCCCCCACTCCCCCCCCCCCCGCCTCATAACAGAGAGGGTAGAAAAGGAAGGAGCAAATCCACCAAACAATAATTTGGAGTTGGCTTGGAAGTAGAGAGGCAAAGAGTTGTCTTTAAACGATATCTATATATAACAATGACAGGAAAAGGTTCACAAGGGCAAGAAACAAGGATGGATGGGAGGGGGACAAAACCAAGAGAATAATACAAACCCAGCCTTTCTCTGAGGAAGCGTGGAGGCAGCAGGGACCATGCAGCAGAGAAGCAGGAGGGCAGCTGCAGTAGCTCTCATCCAGCAGAGGCAGGAGCCAAAAGGGGCCAACAGCTACGATGTCCTGCTTCTTATCCCCTAGCTGGACAGGGAGAGGGGAGTGGAACAGACTCAGCTTCCCAGGGGAGAAATGCCCTGCAGGGAGTGCAAAGCACCTGCAAGCCCTCCCCCCTGCTTTGTTTCTTTGTTTTCAGGAGAGGGCATTAACCCACCACAACTGAGGGGCCCAGAACTGGACACAGTACTCAAGGTCTCTCCTATTTCAAGGGTACATTTTCTACACCTCCCACTCCTAAGCCTTGCTGCTTAATCTGCCTTGAATAAGATACAAGTTTATTGACCTCTCAGGAAAACTCATTCATTGCTATGTTGTTGTGGGTTTTTTTCCCCCCCCCCCCTTGTAAATCCCTCAAAAGGACCGTCTCAGTTTACAGATATTGGACAGATACTCAGGAAGAGTTGAAACGGATCAAATGGTTTACATTTATCAAACACAGATTTCTTTTGCAATGGTAACAAGCGAGACTTTCTCAACAGAAACCTGCTCTTGCTGGAGCCCCACAATACCAGGGAGATGAAGGGACTGGAGCCCTGGCCTATGAGGAGAGACTGAGAGCCCTGGGGCTGTTTAGTCTGGAGAAGCGAAGACTGAGAGGGCATTTAATAAATGTCTATAAATGTCTGAGGTCAGGAGGGAGGGGACAGGCTCTGCTCAGTTACACCCTGGGATAGGACAAGGGGCAATGGATAGAAACTACAGCACAGGAGGTTCCACCTCAACATGAGGAGGAACTTCTTCACTGGGAGGGTCACAGAGCACTGGAACAGGCTGCCCAGAGAGGCTGTGGAGTCTCCTTCTCTGGAGACTTTCAAAACCCATCTGGATGTGTTCCTGTGTGACCTGTGCTGGATTCTATGGTCCTGCTATGACAGGGGGGTTGGACCTGATGAGCTTTGGAGGTCCCTTCCAACTCCTAATATCTTATGATCCTGTGATACCTGCTTCTCAAAACTCATTACAGCATCCAGTCCATCATTAGCTATAGGCAGAGGAAGAAGATACAAGAAGGCTTACCAACCCAGCTCCTAAAATTTGTTCCACAGCTGGCTTTAAAGAGCACTAATGGAAAAGCTTTCTGTGCAAACTCGAGGATGCAGAGGGCTCTGGATCAAAATGTACCACCTAAATCTTTCAACACTGCTCTCTGGAAGTAATTGTAGGGTGAAGATAAAAAATAGGTTATTCGCACAACATGCTCCACAGCACAAAAATCTCTGCTTGCTTTCTATTGCACTTTCGGGTTTGGAAGCAGCTCAACCAGTATGGGATGGCAGAAGGTATTTTGTTTTCTACATTGCTCCAGGTTTGTACAGAAGAGATGTGCAAAGACAATAAAATGGCTCTTGGAGACATTTTACTCTTGCATATAGTTTTGTCTGATCCCAAGGAAGTGATGTTGGATTGCAAGTAAGGTGTGTTCTTCACTCTCTTGAAATAGAATAGAACAGAGTGGAATGGAATGGAATGGAATGGAATGGAATAGAATAGAATAGAATAGAATAGAATAGAATAGAATAGAATAGAATAGAATAGAATAGAATAGGAGTAAACCAAGTTGAAAGAGACCTTCAATATCATTGCATCCAACCTATCATCCAACACCATTTAATCAACTAAACCATGCACCCAAGCGCCCCATCAAGTCTCCTCCTAAACACTTCCACTGATGTTGACTCCACCACCTCCCTGGGCAGTGCATTCCAGTGGCCAATCATTCTCTCTGTGAAGAGCTTCTTCCTAACATCCAGCCTAAACCTCCCCTGGCACAGCTTGAGACTGTGTCCTCTTGTTCTGGTGCTGGCTGCCTGGGAGAAGAGACCAACCCCCACCTGGTTACAACCTCCCTTCAGGGAGTTGTAGAGAGCAAGATGGTCTCCCCTGAGCCTCCTCTTCTGCAGGCTAAGCAACCCCAGCTCCCTCAGCCTCTCCTCATAGGGCTTGTGTTCCAAAACCCTCTCCAGCTTTGTTTCCCTTCTCTGGACAGGTTCCAGCAAGTCAACATGTTTCCTACACTGAAGGACCCAGAACTGGACACAGGACTCAAGGTGCGGGCCTAACCAGTGCAGTGTACAGGGGCAGAATGACCTCCCTGCTCCTGCTGGCCACACTCTTCCTGATACAGGCCAGGATGCCATTGGCCCTCTTGGCTGCCTGGGCACACTGCAGGCTCATGTTCAGCCTCCCATCAACCAGCATCCCCAGGTCCCTCTCTGCCTGGCCGCTCTCCAGCCACTCTGACCCCAACCTGTAGCACTGCCTGGGGTTGCTGTGGCCAATGTGCAGAACCTGGCACTTGGATGTGTTCAATCTCATACAGCATGTGCTCCTTTGGTGTTGCAGGCTGCAAAAGGAGTATCTCAAAGAAAGCATCCTCAGAGAAAAGGTCAGAGAAAATAGAAACCTTATCTGAATATAAAGTAAAGAAGAATAAAGAAAAACATTGGGAAAATGTCCTGATCTAGCTGCTCTGTTACTTTTTCAAGGTCTCATGTATCAAATGAGGCCTTCAGCCTGGTGTGTACAGGTATGCTTCAATTTCACTAGCGTTCTCCATCATAGTTTCATAGTTTCATAGTTTCAGTTAGGGTTGGAAGGGACCACAAGGATCATCTAGTTCCATGGTCTTTATGTACCCTAGCAACTTCATAGGATCACAGGCTCACAGGATGTTAAGTGTGGGAAGGGACCTCTGAAGCTCATCAAGAGGCAGAGGTTGGTCTCTTCTCCCAGGCAGTCAGTACCAGAACAAGAGGACACAGTCTCAGGCTGCGCCAGGGCAGGTTTAGGCTGGATGTTGGGAAGAAGTTCTATACAGAGAGAGTGATTGCCCATTGGAATGGGCTGCCCATGGAGGTGGTGGAGTCACCATCATTGGAGGTGTTCAGGGGGAGACTTGATGGGGTGCTTGGTGCCATGGCTTAGTGGTTTAGGTGGTGTTGGATTGGTTGATAGGTTGGACGCAATGATCTTGAAGGTCTCTTCCAACCTGGTTTATTCTATTCTATTCTATTGTAAGTTCCAACCCCCCTGCCAGAGCAGGACCATAGAATCCAGCACAGGTCACACAGGAACACATCCAGATGGGGTTTGAAAGTCTCCCAGAGAAGGAGACTCCACAACCTCTCTGGGGAACCTGTGCCAGTGCTCTGTGACCCTCCCAGTGAAGAGGCTCATGTTGAGGTGGAACCTCCTGTGCTGCAGTTTCTATCCATTGCCCCTTGTCCTATCGCAGGGTGCAACTGAGCAGAGCCTGTCCCCTCCCTCCTGAGCCCCAGCCCTCAGACATTTATAGACATTTATTAAATGCCCTCTCAGTCTTCTCTTCTCCAGACTAAACAGCCCCAGGGCTCTCAGCCTCTCCTCATAGGGTACATGCTCCAGGCCCTTCAGTATCCTGGTAGCTCTCCCTTGGACTCTCTCCAGCAGATCCTTTTTCCCTCATTAGGGCTTGCCTCCACACTAAGTATTTTCACTGAGTTATTTATAGTGACTCAGAGATCTTGTGCCAGAGCTGGAAGAGTTAATGTACAACTCACACAGCCAGCTGTATGAAATAACCATATGAATATTTCAAACCACTGCCCATTATTTTTGCATCTCAACACTGCATTTCCTCTGCTTTTTAAACAGATCAAAAAAAAAAAAAAAAGAAGAAGAAGGGGAAAAAAAAGGCTCCTTCTGCCCAGATTTCTGCTACCTTGAAACCACAGTGGCTGTCACCTGCAGATTCCCCTCTATCCCTGCTCACCGCCTCTTATGGATCACAGAAGCGCTCTTTAAGCACCACCACGTTTGGAGGTGCACCCTTCAGCTTCCCCACTGACAGCTTGAAACCATAAGGAAAAATGAGCTTGTTCCTACTCTTCAATGAAATATTGAAGGCTTTCAGCAAATTGCCATCCTGCTGCCAGCACGACTGCCTGCAGTGGGATACCTGGAAGCAGTGATGTTCGCTGACCGGGACATTGCTATTGGTATTCTGTGACTGCTTTGCATTGTGCTGGTGATGCAAGGCAGATGCAGACCCAGCTCAGCTGACAGCCCAGCTCAGCTCAGGGCAGGAGAACAAGGAGATTGCTGGAGAGCCTTTGGAAAATCCAGAATGAATCAGCAATGAGGCTGAAAGGAGGTTGGAGCCAGATGAGTGTTGGTCTCTTCTCCCCAGTAACAGGTGACAGGGTGAGAGGAATTGGCCTCAAGTTGCACCAGGAAAGATTTAGGTTGGATATGAGAAGAAACTTCTTGACTGAAAGGGTTCTGAAAAACTGAAAAGCCTCCACACAGAGGTGGTTGAATCACCATCCCTGGAGGTGTTCCAAAGAGGCAGAGATGTGGTGCTGAGGGCCATGGTAGAGTTAGAGAATGGTTGGACTCGATGATCTTGAAGGTCATTGCTAGCCAAAAGGGTTCTATGAATCTATTCTATGATTATTTTCAGAGGATATAATATATTCAGGTATTGCTTTTCTAATGTAAACTGTGGGTTTAAGCTAAATATTCATCCTGGTATTCATTCATGAATCACAGATTGCATCAGGTTGGAAGGGACCCTCAAAAGTCATCCCATCCAAGCCCCCTGCAGTCAGCAGGGTCACCTCCAACTAGAGAGAATAGAATAGAATAGAATAGAATAGAATAGAATAGAATAGAATAGAATAGAATAGAATAGACCAGACCAGGTTGGAAGACACCTTCAAGATCATCGCATCCAACCTATTATCCAACACCACCTAATCAACTTAACCATGGCACCAAGCACCCCATCCAATCTCCTGCTAAACACCTCCAGTGATGGTGACTCCACCACCTCCCTGGGCAGTGCATTCCAATGGGCAATCACTCTCTCTGTAGAACTTCCTCCTGAGTCACCCCTGAGTCTCCTCTTCCCCAGGCTAGGCAACCCCAGCTCCCTCAGTCTCTCAGGCGGCCAGGGCCACATGGAGTCTGATAGCAAATGTCTCCAGGGCAAATCTCTGGACAACCTGTCCCAGTATTTCACTATCCTCATTGCACAGGATTTCTTCCTAATGTTCAACCTAAATCTCCCCTTCTCCAGTTTCAAACCATTGCCTCTCATCTTATCACGACAAGCCCTTTGAAACAGTGCTGAGCTGGATTATTTTGTATCACTGAGAGGCTGGACTGTCAGGCTGAATGACTTCATGGCACTTTTGTCCACCTCATCTACATGCTCCTTAACCAGATACACCAAAATCCCACTCCTAAGCTTCTGCAACATCCATCCTAACTTCCAGACAGCACTGTAATGACTTTATCATCACCTCCACACTCTCAGTGTTTAGAAGGGAGGCATCTGCTGAGCCCATGTTGACTCAGAAGTGATGCAAGAGCTGAGTGGAGCTGCATTCACAATCCACACAGAGGAAATGTTCTATAGCTGTGTCAGGGCCTCTCAGTTTAGGAATGATGTTGAGTTGCTCAAAAGAGTCCAGGGAAGAGCAACAAAGCTGGGGAGGGGTCTGCAGCACAGCCCTGTGAGGAGAGGCTGAGGGAACTGGGGTTGCTTAGCACGGAGAAGAGAGGCTCAGGGGAGACCTTCTTGCTCTCTACAACTATCTGAAGGGAGGCTGTAGCCAGGTAGGGGTCGGTCTCTTCTCCCAGGCAAGCAGCACCAGAACAAGAGGACACAGTCTCAAGCTGCACCAGGGGAGGTTTAGGCTGGAGGTGAGAAGGAAATTCTTCACAGAGAGATTGGCCATTGGAATGCTCTGCCCAGGGAGGTGGTGGAGTCACCGTCCCTGGAAGTGTTAAAAAGAGCCTGGATGTGGCAATTAGTGCCATGGTTTAGTTGATTAGATGGTGTTGGGTGATAGGTTGGACGTGAAGATCTTGAAGGTCTTTTCCAACCTGATTAATTCTGTATTCTGTGCAATCAGAGGAGCAGCCTGTGCCAGCAGCTGCTCAGCTTTCCAACATCTGACAACTACAGACCAAAACCAAAAGGGTGACTTGACCAGACTTTGATTTGCCTCCAGTAGGAAAGCCTGCAGCTGGGTTGTTGGTTTGTTTTCTGTTCTTTAAAGTTAGTATCCAGGATTGGAAAAAAAAAAAAACCAAAACAACAACAACAAAACCCTGTAGAATGCATTGACTCATAGTCTGTGTAAAACAGTGGCAAATTTGGCCACAGGTGTGGTTGTATTTCCACAGAATCACAGAATGGTCAGGGTTGGAAGGGACCTTGAGGATCAGCCAGTACCAGACCCCCTGCCATGGGCAGGGACACCTCACACTACAGCAGGTTGCTCACAGCCACAGCCAGCCTGGCTGCAAACACCTTCAGGCATGAGGCTTCCACCACCTCCCTGGGCAACCTGTGCCAGGCTCTCACCACCCTCATGGGCAACAACTTCTTCCTAACATCCAATCTGAATGTCCCCATTTCTAGCTTGGATCCATTCCCCCCAGTCCTACCACTCCCTGACAACCTCAAAAGTCCCTCCCCAGCTTTCTTGTAGCTCCCTGCAGACACTGGAAGGCCACAAGAAGGTCTTGTCAGAGCCTTCTCTTCTCCAGGCTGCACAGCCCCAACTCTCTCAGTCTGTCTCTATAGCAGAGCAGCTCCAGCCCTCTGCTCATCCTCATGACCCTTCTCTGGACATGTTTAAGACCTCCAGATCCTTCCTGTACTAGGGGCTCCAGAACTGGACACAGTACTCCAGGTGTGGTCTCACCAGAGTGGAGCAGAGGGGGAGAATCACCTCCCTCACCCTGCTGGCTATGCTTCTCTTGCTGCAGCCCAGGAGGTGGTTGGCTCTCTGGGCTGCAAGTGGGGGTATTTACTTAAGGAAGAGTGTGATCAGGACTAATGGGGAAAGTGCTGTGTTTTCATATGTGCATGCAAATGTAAGAAATCAGCGTGTGCAAATGAGGAGTAGGTGTCCAGGGGAAGGTGGCTGTTTGCTTTCCATCACTTGTGCATGTTAATTATCAAAATATGATTGGCAAGTGGTCCTTTTTGGGGTTTGCTTACTATTGGTTTTTGAATTCCAAGGTTAATAATACAATTCAGTGAGGTTTAGCAAGGCCAGGCTTGCATTACAGCTCTGGCAAGCTTCCTAAAGCATTATGCAAACTCATAAGCTTTCCTAATCTGGGACCCTTAAATTCTTCACTCAACAAGATACTGTTGGTTTTGAGGATCTGAGCAGCTGACCTGGATGTGTCATATCTGATGTGGCACTTGGTGCCATGGTTTAGTAGTCATGAGGTCTTGGGTGACAGGGTGGACTTGATGACCTTTGAGGTCTTTTCCAACCCTGTTGATTCTATGATTCTATGATATGGACACTGTCATCAGTCCCACCACTAAACCATGTCCCTCAGCACCACATCTACACAGCTTTTACAATACAATAATACAATAAATCCAGGTTGGAAGAGACCTTCAAGATCATCGTGTCCAACCTATCAACCAATCAACCCACCTAAACAACTAGATCATGGCACCCAGTACCCCATCAAGTCTCCTCCTGAACACCTCCAATGATGGTGACTCCACCACCTCCCTGGGCAGCCCATTCCAATGGGCAATCACTCTCTCTGTACAGAAGTTCCTCCTAACATCCAGTCTAAGCTGCCCTGGCGCAGCTGAGACTGTGTCCTCTGTTCTGGTGCTGCCTGCCGGGAAAAGAGACCAACCTCTGCCTGTCTACAATCTCCCCTCAGGTAGTTTTAGAGAGCAATAAGGTCAATAATACAATACAATACAATACAATAAACCAGGTTGGAAGAGACCTTCAAGATCATCGCGTCCAACCTATCAACCAATCCAACCAACCTGAACAACTAAACCATGGCACCAAGCACCCCATCAAGTCTCCTCCTGAACACCTCCAATAATGGTTACTCCATGGGCAGACCATGCCAATGGGCAATCACCCTCTCTGTATAGAACTTCTTCCTAACATCCTTCCTAACTTCTGTATAGAACTTCTTCCTAACCTCCAGTCCAAACCTCCCCTGGCGCAGCTTGAGACTGTGAGACTTTGTTTCCCTCCAGAGAGGGGGACTTCCCCCCTGCCCTGGGCAGCCTGTTCAAGGGCTTGACAGCCTTTTTTGGGAAGGAATTGTTTCTCATGTCCAGCCTACACCTTCCCTGGTGCAACCTGAGGCTGTTTCCTCATTTTCATCACCAATAGTGATATTAAAGAGACCTAGCTCCAGCACTGAGCTATTTGTGACTGGCCACCAACTGGATTAAACTCCATTCCATATAACTCCCTGGGCCTGGACAGACAGCTAGTTTTTTCACCTAGTAAAGTGTCCACCCTTCCATGAGGAGCCAGTTGCTCCAAGAGGCTGCTGTGGGAGACAATGCTGAAGGTCTTACTAAAGTCTAGGTAGACAACATCCACAGCCTTTTGCAGTATCACAGAAAACATCCAGTTGGAAGAGACTTCAAAGATCATCCAGCCCAATCCTCAACCCAGCAATGAAAGGTCAACACTTAAATCATGTCCCTCAATGGTAGGTCCACCTGCTGCTTGACCACCTCCAGGGACAGTGACTTCACCACTGCCCTGGGCAGTCTGTTCCAATGTTTGAGACCTCTCTCTGTGAAGAAACATTTCCTAACATCCAGCTTGAACCTCCCCTGGTGCAGCTTGAAACCATTTCCTCTAGTTGCTTAACAGCAAGGAGAGGAGGCTGATCCCCTCCTTGCTCCCACATCCTCTTAACAGGTCACAGAAGGAGATCAGGTTGGTCAAGCAGGACATGCCTTTCATGAACCTATGCTGGTTGGACCAGACCACCTGGTTGCCCTGTATGTGCTGGCACTCAGATGATCTGCCCCATAACTTTCCCCAATACCAAAGTTTGGAGCACAGCCCTGTGAGGAGAGGCTGAGGGAGCTGGGGTTGCTTAGCCTGGAGAAGAGGAGGCTCAGGGGAGACCTTCTTGCTCTCTACAACTACCTGAAGGGAGGCTGTAGCCAGGTAGGGATTGGTCTCTTCTCCCAGGCAAGCAGCACCAGAACAAGAGGACACAGTCTCAAGCTGCACCAGGGGAGGTTTAGGCTGGAGGTGAGAAAGAAATTCTTCACAGAGAGATTGGCCGTTGGAATGTGCTGCCCAGGGAGGTGGTGGAGTTGCCATCACTGGAGCTGTTTAGGAGGAGACTTGATGGGGTGCTTGGTGCCATGGTTTAGTTGATTAAATGGTGTGGGCTGATGGGTTGGACATGATGATCTTGAAGGTCTCTTCCAACCTGGTCTATTCTATTCTGTCCTGTTCCTGTCCTGTCCTGTCCTGTCCTGTCCTGTCCTATTCTATTCTATTCTATTCTATTCTATTCTATTCTATTCTATTCTATTCTATTCTATTCTATGTTCCCCAGATCCTCCTTCCAGCCCCTGCTGCAGATGGGTGGCACATTCACCAACCTCCATCAACTGGATCCTCCCCAGTTAGCCAGGACTGCTGATAACTCTTAGAATCATGGAATCATAGAGTTGTCAGGTTGGAAGAGACCCCAGGGATCATCCAGTTCCAACCCCCCTGCCGTGGGCAGGAACACCTCACACTCCAGCAGGATGCTCAGAGCCGCATCCAGCCTGGCTGCAAAAAGCTCCAAGGATGGGGCTTCCACCACCTCCTTCAGTTATGGAAAGTTAAGAAGTTTTATCTGTGAGCAAGCTTTGGCCTCCTAGGAGCTGTCTCTGATTGCATCAGCAGTGAACACACATATCCTGTAAGGAAATGGAAACTATTAGACGAGGATCAGCTTAAAGCCTTTAGACTACAGCACACACTCGAGATGCAAGATAAGTGCCTGTCACAGAGAGACTGCATTTCAAAGACTGCAGGAAAACTCAAGGAAAACCCCACAAAACACTATTATTTTCTCTCTAAACCTCTCCCTTTGTATTTTCCTCCACTTTAATCTATTTTTTTTCTTCAGTCCCTGCCCATGGCAGGGGGGTTGGGACTGGATGATCCTTGAGGTCCCTTCCAACCCTGACAAGTCTATGATCCTATGATTAACTCTTAAAGTTGGGGCTAACTACAGGGTTGTTTTTTTTAGCAAGCAAGACTGAATTCTGCTCAGAGCTTCTGAGTTCAGTAAAACTTTGCTACTGTGAATGGCAAATCAGCAACCTTGTGGGGAAAAAAATAAGAGAAAAGAGCCAAGGCTGCACAGAGAAGCAATCATAAACACCTATGGGGCTACTCTGAGACCACCTCTGAGGAGCTGCTCCAACCCAAATGCTCCAATGGCTCCTAAAGATACCAGGACAAATATAACCTTATGATCTTCTGACCTGTTGAGCCCATCTCTGAGTGACAGCCTCACATTTCATGCCTCAGGCATGTTAAGTTCCTCCCACCAAAGCAGGGTAGCAGGTCCTTGGATCTCCTAGAAGAGAGGAGGCAGAGAGAGCTGGCTGAGTGGACAGGGCAGGCCAGTCTGATCCACACTAGGCTGAATAGAGAAGCAACTGAATATAAGCCAGCAGTGTGCCCAGGTGGCTAAGAAAGCCAAAGGCATCCTGGCTGGGATTAGAAATGCTGTGTCCAGCAGGAGCAGGGAGGGGATTGTCCCCTGGGACTCAGCTCTGGTGAGGCCGCACCTTGAGTGTCAAGTTTTGAGCACCTCAATACAAGGTGCTGGAGCCAGTGCAGAGGAGGGCAAGGAAGCTGTGAAGGGCCTGGAGAATAAAGCTGATGCAGAATGACTGAAGGAGCTGGGAATGGTTAGTGTGGAGAAGAGTAAGCTGAGAGGAGACCTCAAAGCTGTCTACAACTACCTGTAAAGAGGTTGTAGAGAGGCTGGTGCTGGACTCTTCTCACAGGTAATTAGTGATAGGACAAGAGAGAACAGCCTCAAGCTGCAGCTGGGTAGGCTTAGACCAGACATGGGAAGGATTTTTTCACAGTGTGCTGCCCAGGGAAGTGGTTGAGTCCCCAACCCTGGATGTGTTTAAAGGTGGTTTGGATATGGTGCTTGGGGATATGGTTTAGGGTTGTGTAGAGTAGGGTTAATGGTTGGACTTGGTGATCCTGAGGGTCTTTTCCAACCTGACTGTTTCTGTGATTCTGTGAGTGGGGCCTCTGTGGGTCCTGGACACTTCTATTCTCTGAAAAATTCCAGAGCTTAAGACACATATTTGTATTCTCCAAAGCAAGGATTTGTCACATATTTGCACATATTTACAATCCTGCTGTTTCCCAAGCAAACGCTTTGCCTGCTGGCTGGAACTCTAGGATTAGTGAAGGACTTAGAAATGGGAAAGGCACTTGCAGAGAAAAACACCCTCTGGGAGGCATAAACAGCTCTGCTTTCAGCTCCACTGAACACTGTGTTCAGCCATGGGCACCAAAGCTGAAGGAAAATATGGTCCAGCTGGAGGGAATCCAGAAAGGAGTACTGAGAATGATCAAGTTGTTGACTGAACCATTAAGCTGAAGGAAGAGGAGACTGAGACCAAGAGCAATCACAACACAGTTAGGGAGACAGTGAAACTGCCACTGCAGGACGCATTTTTTAGGACAAGGTAGATCAAATCTGTCAGAAATGGTACAGAGATAGTTGTCCTGGTCTAAGTTGTCCTGGAGAGGAGGAGGCTCAGGGGTGACCTTATTGCTCTCTACAACTACCTGAAGGGAGGTGGTAGCCAGGCGGAGGTTGGTCTCTTTTCCCAGGCAGCCAGCACCAGAACAAGAGGACACAGTCTCAAGCTGTGCCAAAGGGAGGTTTAGGCTGGAAGTTAGGAAGAAATTCTTCCCAGAGAGTGATTGGCCATTGGAATCCACTGCCCAGGGAGGTGGTGGAGTCACCATCATTGGAGGTGTTTGGGAGGAGACTTGATGGGGTGCTTGGTGCCATGGTTTTAGTTGATGAAGGTGGTGTTGGATGAATAGGTTGGACGCGGTGAACTCAAAGTTCTCTCCCAACCTGGTCTATTCTATTCTATTCATCTATTCTATTTTTTCATTCTATTCTATTTATTCTATTCTAGTCTATTAATTCCTATTATTTTCTATTACTATTTCTATTCTATTCTATTCTCTCTATTCTATTCCTATTTATTTTCTATACTATTCTATTCTATTCTATTCTATTCTATTCCATTCCATTCCATTCCATTCCATTCCATGTGAAGAGGAAGGGACAAACCCTCCTGTTTAGAGCCCTCCATCAATCCCCGTCTCCTTGCATATAGTCACATGTCATCCTACAGTCAGGTGAACATCTGTCATATATGGTAGTCAAGGAGAGAATGAGGCAGTTGAATTTGGTCAGCTCTCAGAAGAAAAGTCTCAGAGCAAATTGTCAGGTTGTCCACAGCTACACAGTGGAAAGATTTAGGAAAGACAGAGGCAGATTCTTCTCAAAGGTGCACAGACCAAGGGCAAAAGGCAACAGACACAAGTTGTGATTCAATTAGACAGAAGGGAAGGCTTTCCACCATGACAGCTGCCAAGCATTGGCATAGAGGCCCAGAAGAAGAGTCTCAAAATTCAGTTGGGCAAGTCCTTGAGCAACCTGATCTAATTTGGCCAGTTCCTCATGAGATGTTGTCAGCCTCACATGATGTCATGGGAACAAAACACTTTTCCCATTATTCTCCCATTGCACTATGAGAGGAATCTGGCACTGCAACCATCAGCATTGGCTACTATTTATTGATAGATAACCACCTCAGGAGTAAATGTCGCTTGGACTAGGGGGTGCTGGTAGATAAGAAGCTCAACATGAGCCACCAGTGTGCACTTGCAGCCCGGAAAGCCAATCAGGGCCTGGGCTGCATCAGGAGAAGTGTGGCAAGCAGGGCAAGGGAGGTGATTCTCCCCCTCTGCTCCACTCTGGTGAGACCACACCTGGAGCACTGTGTCCAGTTCTGGAGCCGCTATTACAAGAAGGATCTGGAGGTGCTGGAGCGTGTCCAGAGAAGGGCCACGAGGAGGAGCAGAGGGCTGGAGCTGCTCTGCTATGGAGGCTTCACTGAGAGAGTTGGGGCTGTGCAGTCTGGAGAAGAGAAGGCTCCCAGGAGACCTTCTTGTGGCCTTCCAATATCTGCAGGAGGCTACAAGAAAGCTGGGGAGGGACTTTTGAGGGTGTCAGGGAGTGATAGGACTAGAGGGGAATGGATCCAAGCTAGAGAAGGGGTAGATTCAGATTGGATGTTAGGAAGAAGTTGTTCCCCATGAGGGTGGTGAGAGCCTGGCACAGGTTGCCCAGGGAGGTGGTGGAAGCCTCATGCCTAAAGGTTTTTGCAGCCAGGCTGGCTGTGGCTGTGAGCAACCTGCTGTAGTGTGAGGTGTCCCTGCCATGGCAGGGGGGCTGGAACTGGCTGATCCTCGAGGTCCCTTCCAACCCTGAGCATTCGTTGATTCTGTGTCACACGGTGGAGCAATGCACCTGCTCAGCCACATGAGGTCTAGGGAGAGCATTAACATCCTGATTGAGAGCCATGGCTGTGGCATGACAAGCCAAGAAGAAATAGCAGCAGGAGGTGTTGTCTGCATTTCAGTTTGTCTCTTGCATGATTTTAAACTAGAGCAGGGTAGATTTAGATTAGACTTTAGGAAGAAGTTCTTTACTGTGAGGCTGGTGAGACACAGGAACAGGTTGCCCAGGGAAGCCGTGGATGCCTCATCCCTGGAAGTGCTTAACAGCAGGCTGGACGAGGCTTTGAGCAGCCTGGTCTGGTGGAAGGTGTCCCTGTCCATGGCAGGGGGGTTGGAACTTGATGATCTTTACTGTCTCTTCCAACTCAAGCCATTCTATGATTCTGTGGCTGCAGACTTGTCTCCAAGGGCCACAGCTACACACCTGTGTATTATCACTATCATCGTATCATAGTATCAGTCAGGGTTGGAAGGGACCACAAGGATCATCTACTTCCAACCCCCCTGCCATGGGCAGGGACACCTCACACTAGATCAGGCTGCCCAGAGCCTCATCCAGCCTGGCCTTAAACACCTCCAGGGATGGGGCCTCAACCACCTCCCTGCACAACCCATTCCAGGGCTTCACCACTCTCATGGGGAAGAACTTCCTCCTCATGTCCAGCCTCAATCTCCCCACCTCCAGCTTCATTCCATTCCCCCTAGTGCTATCACTACCTGATAGCCTGAGAAGTCCCTCCCCAGCCTTCCTGTAGGCCCCCTTCAGATACTGGAAGGCCACAATGAGGTCACCTCGGAGCCTTCTCTTCTCCAGACTGAACAGCCCCAACTCCTTCAGTCTGCCCTCATATTTAGACCTAAAGGGCACGAAACCATTTCAGCCCCTCAGGTCACTACTAACCAATGATCCCACACCTTAACTTAGAGAATTATTGGGTTAAAGAAACAGAAAGGCAAAGCAGAAGGAGATCAAAGGAAACAAACCTGCTTTTTGTCCCAATGTCCTAGCCAGCAGGCTCCAATGTCACAGCTCTTCTCCGTGGGAATCAAGCATGCTTTGCTGGCTGCAAGGGGGATCTGGTTGAGTACACTTATCACTAAGGTCATCTGTGCAAAAAGTGCACATCAGCAGCCTGCTAAAGGCAGCAGTGTTTAGATCAATATCTCAGGAGACAGCTAACATAACTTTAATTTCCACCTCAGTCCAAGGAAATAAAAAGCTGTGACTTTCCACAGCCAGGCTTTAATCACCACTTTGTAGGATACTTTGCAGGGGAGCAAGTTCCCTCTTCTCTGAGTGCTCATGCCATGAGGGTGAAAGCAGACACCTTAATCTGAAGAAAAACCTTTCTGTGAAATGCTTAGGACAGGTGGAAGAAAGGAAGGAGATGCAGTTCTCCAAATTACCTGGCTCTGGTGAAGTAGAAA
>JAAWVA010000912.1:0-16171 GCA_015227895.2 Colaptes auratus | reverse complement strand
TTTCAGTGGTGAGTTAACAGCTGGAGAGGTGTGGAGAGGAACCCAGCATGTAAAGGTGCATGACCTGCTTACTCTTCACACCAGGCACTCTTTTCCTATATGTGTAAATGCAAGGAGGTTCTCAGCACTCTTGGGCATGCAATATGCTTCCTTGTAGCCCCCTTCAGATACTGGAAGGCTATCGTTAGGTCTCCTCACAGCCTCTTCTTCTCCAGCCTCAACAACCACAACTCTCTCAGTCTGTCTCCATAGCAGAACTGACAATAAATATCTAAGTAGTTGGATGAAGAAAATGCTGTGAAAGGGCAGTGCAAGCCAAAAAAGCTTTTTCCTAGATGAAAAGTACTGTGTCAAACTGGAGGGGATCATAGTACCATAGTATCAGTCAGGGTTGGAAGGGACCACAAGGATTATCTAGTTCCAACCCCCCTGCCATGGGCAGGGACACCCCACACTAGAGCAGGCTGGCCACAGCCTCATCCAGCCTGGCCTTAAATACCTCCAGGGACAGGGCCCCAACCACCTCCCTCGACAACCCATGCCAGGCCTTCACCACCCTCACGGTGAAGAACTTCCTCCTCACCTCCAGCCTGAATCTCCCCACCTCCAGCTTCATTCCATTCCCCCTAGTCCTATCACTACCTGAGAGCCTGAGAAGGCCCTCCCCAGCCTTCTTGTAGGCCCCCTTCAGATACTGGAAGGCCACAATGAGGTCTCCTGGGAGCCTTCTCTTCTCCAGACTGAACAGCCCCAACTCCTTCAGTCTGTCACTAACAGTGCGTTTCAGGCAGCTCAGAGCACTGCCACTTTAAAGTACAGCTGGATGCACTTTTGCATGGGGTGGTGACTCGAAGGGCCTGGGAGGAGAATCTCAAGCTACCTATTTCTACTCTTGCTCTATACCTCCCAGTCCTATCACTCCCTGACACCCTCACAAGTCCCTCCCCAGCCTTCTTGTAGCCCCCTTCAGATACTGGAAGGCCACAATGAGGTCACCTGGGAGCCTTCTCTTCTCCAGACTGAACAGCCCCAACTCCTTCAGTCTGTCCTCACAGGAGAGGTGCTCCAGCCCTCTGATCATCCTCGTGGCCCTGCTCTGGACACCTTCCAGCACATCCATATCATTGTGCCTAGATCTCTTTGGTGCTTTTGCTGCACATTTTCTGATTGTCAAGTCTTTGAGGACGTTAAATTCTGATTTCCCTGGGGGTATTGGTGCTGTGAGGGTTTAGAGCTGGACTCCAAAGCATCTGGCTACAGCAGAGTAACTCATAAAGGTATATCAGATTAACGGCACTAACCTTCCAAAATACATAATGCAAACAAAACAACCAGGCACTTCAGATGTAGCTTGGCTTTTATAAAGCCCTAATAGGCAGAATTCCCTGCAATTCCATGGAATCTCCAGTGCAGAACTGAAGACAAAGAGAATTCTGAGTGAAAGAGACCACAGGCTCTGGATCACTGCAATTAAAGGAATAGATTTTGTCTTTGGATCATGTCTTTCAGCTATCTTCTTTCTAAAATGATGCAAAGCACCAAGCAGCATGCAATGCAGTGCTTCATAGATTCATAGAATGGTTTAGATTGGAAGGGACCTTCAAGATCATCCAGTTCCAACCCCCCTGCCTTAGGCAAGGACACCTCCCACCAGCCCAAGTTGCCCAAGGCCTCATCCAGCCTGGCCTGGAACACCTCCAGGGAGGGGACATCCACAACCTCCCTGGGCAACCTGTGCCAGTGTCTCACCAGCCTCACTCTATAGAATTTGTTCCTTATCTGCAGTCTAAATCTGCCTTCCTCAAGCTTCAACCCATTCCCTCTCATCCTATCCCTACAAGCCCTTGGGAAAAGTCCCTTCCCAGCTTTCTTGTAGGGCCTCTTCAGGTACTGGAAGGCAGCTCTAAGATCTCCCCAGAGCCTTCTCTTCTCTAGGCTGAACATCCCTAATTCTCTCAGCCTAGCCCATCAGCCTTCTAATCATCTTCTTGGCCTCCTCTGGACCAGCTCCAGCAGCTCTATGTCCCTCTAGTGCTGGGGATGCCAGAACTGGAGGCAGTGCTGCAGGTGAGACAGAGCAGAGAGGCAGAATCCCGTCCCTGTCTTACTGTTCTCCCTGCTTTGGGTGCAATGAACAGGCTGCCCAGGGAGGCTGTGGATGCCTGCTCCCTAGGGGTGTTCAAGGCCAGGCTGGGTGAGGCCTTGAGCAGCCAACTCTAGTTGAGAGGCATCCCTGCCCATGTCAGGAGCTGATTTTTGAGGTCCCTTCCAAGCTGAGCCGTTTGGTGATTCTGTGATCTGATGTCCCAGGAGTCTACATTAGGGTGTCAAAACACTGAGTGACCTCAGGAGCAGCAGGGCTTGGGCAATACTGAATTTTGTGTGTGAGAGGGCATGCATGGATGCAGCCCTCCTGTGAAGCTGTTCTCAGCACAAGCATTTTCCTAACTGCTGGGCTTTAAAGGAGATTTCTCTTGGGGGGGGAGGAGAAATTTCCAAGGAGCAGCCATTTGACCCATCCTCATGTTTGTAAACACAGAGATTACCCTAAAATGTTCTTGTTTGTCAGACAATCACAGCTTGCTGAGAGATGTTTGACTTTCCTGTAAGGCTGCAGTGGCTGAGTGTTTACTAGCTTGGGAAGAGTTTACTCCCAGCTCTTCTCTTTTACACAGCCCCAGGAGCCAAGCTGTGTCAGGTGTTGACAGAAACCTTCTCCAGAGCTTGTCACACAGCTCCCTCGATCCAGCCTCGCCATTTTCCATCTTGGGCTGAGCTCTCACAGGGAGTACAAGAATGAGAAACAACCCCAAACCCCTGACCCCAGCCTTGGTGGCTGAAGAGGGATTTTCCCAAACCAGCAGCCACACCTGGTGCAGAGCTGCCTGGCCCTGGTGGTCCTGCATCCCTCTGCCATCCACAGAGCCAGTCAGTTAAGCTTATTTGAATGCATGAAACCTATTGAGTAGGTCTCTTTCTGAACAAGCCTCAGGCAGTTCCAGCGTCCCTGGCCTGTGCTCCTATGAGGTGCACACTGCTGAGGCTGAGGCCTCCAAAGGGAGCTTCCCAGTGCCTTTGGAGAAGCCATCCTCCTCCTCCTCCCCCCATGCTCCCATCCTAACATCAGCCTAAACCTCCCCTGGCGCAGCCTGAGACTGTGTCCTCTTGTTCTGGTGCTGGTTGCCTGCGAGAAGAGACCAACCCCCACCTGGCTACCACCTCCCTGCAGGGAGTTGGAGAGAGCAATGAGGTCTCCCCTGAGCCTCCTCTTCTCCAGGCTAAGCAACCCCAGCTCCCTCAGCCTCTCCTCACAGGGCTGTGCTCCAGACCCCTCCCCAGCTTTGTTGCCCTTCTCTGGACACCTTCCAGCAGCTCAACATCTTTCCTAACCTGAGGAGCCCAGAACTGGACACAGGACTCAAGGTGTGGCCTGAGCAGTGCTGAGCACAGAGCAGAATGACCTCCCTGCCACAATGTTGCTGATGCAGGCCAGGATGCCATTGGCCTTCTTGGCCACCTGGGCACACTGCTGGCTCATGTTCAGCCTGCTGTCTTCAAGGACTTATGCTGGTGAAGGCACCACTCTAGACAGAAGCCACTTCAGAACATCTTGACCTAACTACCTAAGAAGAAAACCCAGCCAACCAACCTAAAATGGGACGGCATGAGGAGCTCCAAAGGGAGCTTCCCAGTGCCTTTGGAAGAGCCATCATCATGATGGAGTCACCTTCATTGGAGGTGTTCAGGAGGAGACTTGATGGGGTGCTTGGTGCCATGGTTTAGTTGTTCAGGTGGGTTGGATTGGTTGATGGGTTGGACGTGATGATCTTGAAGGTCTCTTTCAGCCTGGTGTATTGTATTGTACTGTATCCTCCTCCCATGCTTAAGTGATCCCAACTGTATAAACCTACATCTTCTTTTTTAGCCTGTTTCTGGTCACCTGAAGGCCAAAATGTGCTGCCTATAGTCAGTGACAAAAATATAAAGCTGTCCTCATCATGCTCCAAGTAAAGCCCATGGAGAGCTCAGCTGCTGATTCCAACATGCAAAGGACAGTGCCACTTCTTTCTCCCTGTGCTGGAGCTGCCCTTGAAGCCCCAGCACTAAGTCAAAGCTTTTGTGTCAGAGGACTCTGTGCACTAGGAAACAAATGCCAGTGGGCACTAGAGGAAACACTTCTGAGAAGTCACAAGAGCAAGGGAAAGAAAGGCACTCATTGAAAGAAAAGAGAGTGCACCACGATGCTGCTGAGGCGTTTATTGCTGCTGGTTTATAGTTAACCTACTTAAACTGCAGTGGCTGTTCTGGGAGTGCAAAAAAACACCCCACACCAAACCCACACAACAACAATGGATTGAAAGTTTCCATCTGATTAAATAAGGAGAAGAAATTACCCTGTGGCTAGTCTGTATGTTCAGTGATCAACAATGAAATCTCAATGGAAACTACTGACCTGCCGCTGTCAACACACAACCGATCTGAGCTGGGCTTGGAGGGGGCAGTCATGCAAGCACCACTGTGGACAGCTATTTACCACCACTTCAGAGCACAGCTCAGGCTGCTGGCCCTGTATCATCACTGCATCACAGCACATGAGAGGTTGGAAGGGACCTCCAGAGATCATCCAATCCAACCCCCCCTGCCAGAGCAGGAGCACCCAGGGTAGTCTGCACAGGAAGGCATCCAGGTGGGGTTGGGAATGCTCCAGAGAAGGAGACTCCACAACCTCTCTGGGCAGCCTGCTCCAGGGCTCTGCCACCCTCACACCAAAGAAGTTTCTCCTCATGTTAAGCTGAAACCTTCTCTGTTCAAGTTCATGTCCATTGGTCCTTGGCTTATTGTTCTGCACCACCCAAAAGAGCTCGGCTCAGGATCACCCAGGGTAGTCTGCACAGGAAGGCATCCTGGTGGGGTCTCCAGAGCAGGAGACTCCACAACCTCTCTGGGCAGCCTGCTCCAGGGTTCTGGGACCCTCACTGTAAAGAACTTTCTCCTCAAGCTGAGCTGAAATCTTCTCTGTTCAAGTTTGTATCCACTGTTCCTTGTCTCACTACTGTGCACCACCCTTGACCCCCACCCCTCAGATATTGATGGACACTGATCAGATCCCCTCTCAGCCTTCTCTTCTCCAGACTAAACAGCCCCAGGGCTCTCAGCCTCTCAGTCCAACCCCCTTGTCAGAGCAGCATCACCCAGGGTAGTCTGCACAGGAAGGCATCCAGGTGGGGTCTCCAGAGAAGGAGACTCCACAACCTCTCTGGGCAGCCTGCTCCAGGGCTCTGCCACCCTCACTGTAAAGAACTTTCTCCTCATGTTGAGGTGAAATCTTCTCTGTTAAGTTTGTAGCCATTGTTCCTTGTGTCATTACAGTGCACCATCCAAAAGAGCTTGGCTCCCTCCACTTGACCCCCACCCCTCAGATATTGATAGACATTGATCAGGTCCCCTCTCAGCCTTCTTTTCTCCAGACTAAACAGCCCTAGGGCCCTCAGCCTCTCCTCATAAGAGAGGTTCTTCAGTCTCTTAACCATCCTCATAGTTCTCTGTTGAGCTCTCTGTTGAGCTCTCTGTTGAGCTCTCTGTTGAGCTCTCTCCAGCAGTTGCCTGTCCCTCTTGAACTGGGCAGCCCAGAACTGGACACAACATTCCAGATAGTCTTCCCTGTGGGGAAGACATTTAGCTGCTTTGGGGAACTGAGTAATAACTCACCAATTTGCCTGCTCATTGAAGAAGCTTTCAAGACAAAGTCAAGGCAGACAAGGTAGGAACAGTCTGTCTGCATCAGTGAAGAAAGCAGAGCTCCATTTGCTCGCAGGTGAAGTGGGAATAGCTTCATGCCATGGAAAAGGAGGCCCTGAAGCTGTTAGAGGAGCAACCTGTGCTGTCAATACACTAATAAAGAAAAGGGAACACTGGTTTGAGTACAAGGAGCATGCTGACCTCGTGGAGTGCTACTCAGCTTGTCTGGGAGAGCTTGAAGGAATCATTAACTAAACCAAGAATGTTGTGTTAGACCTTTCCTTAGCATCATCTGAAATGACTGGCTGGGGATGGGGGAGGATCTACCTTTCCTCCTTAGCAAGGATGGTTTCAGTCTCAGGCCTTGGTAGGTTTTCTGCCTTTTTCTCTCATGTCTCACCCTTTCTATGAAGTCTTGGTTACTGACATAATTTATGGTGCTCAGTACAGCTCTGTCCTCTCAGGGAAGGGTGAAACATGACCCAAAGCCTGCTTTCAGTGCCCAGGTCCATAGACCACTGATACCTGATTATTGCTGTTCAAAACACAAGGCAAAGGTAAAGAGGCACCAAATCACACAATCACAGGATGGTAGGGGGTGGAAGGGACCTCCAGGGATCATCAAGTCATAATCCCACGCCAAAAGCAGGGTCACCTAGGGCAGGTCACACAGGAACACATCCAGGCAGGGTTTGGCAGTCTCTAGTGAAGGAGACTCCACAACCTCTCTGGGCAGCCTGTGCCAGTGCTCTGGGACCCTCACAGTATGAGGATGACAGTGTGAGTATCTCTGCTCTGGTGAGACCCTCCTTGCAGTGCTGTGTCCAGCTCAGGGGCTCCCATCACAAGAGAGACATGGACCTGATGGAGAAGGTCCACAAAGATGCTCAGAGGGCTGTAGCACCTCTGCTGTGAAGACAGGCTGAAGGAATTGGGGCTGTTCAGCCTGGAGTGGAGAAGGCTCCAGGGAGACTTTAGAGCTGCATTTCACTATCTGAAGGGGACCTACAGGAAGGCTGGGGAGGGACTGTTCAGAAGGGGCTGTGGGGATAGGATGAGAGGCAAGGGTTTGAAACTGAAGCAGGGCAGATTCAGGTTGGACATCAGGAGGAAGTTCTGCACAGTGAGAGTGGTGAAACACTGGAACAGGCTGCCCAGGGATGTGCTTGAGGCCCTGTCCCTGGACACATTCAGGCTCAGACTGGATGTGGCCCTGTGCAGCCTGCTGTAGTTGGAGGTGTCCCTGCTGAGTGCAGGGGGGCTGGACAAGATGCCCTTTGAGGGTCTCTTCCAACCCAATGCAATCTGTGAATCTAGTATGAATTTATGTCAAAATTAGAGACTTCTGGATCAACACAGACATTTTTGGTGTTTTCCCATGAGAGCAAAATATGACAGACAGCAAAACCAGTGCCAACAGCTCTGGACTAGATGACCTTTGGAGATGCCTTCCAACCCAGACCACTCTATGATTCTGCCCACTGTAAAGGATTCCCACTGGAAACGGCTTCAGTTCAGTGCAGCAGCAAAGAATGCAGCCATAAATTGCAACCAGTGGCAGTTTAACAGCTTAGCAACATTGGAGAAGTCCTGTGCTGAATCCAGATTTGTGGCCTTTCCCTGGGTTACCTTCAGTTAGAACACGAAGGGGAAGGTTCTGCAGGGAGCCATGTGCCTGTGTGTCACGTCTCCAGCCCTGCTTCTTCCCTCCTGCAAGAAAATAGATGGAGAAGTAGGGAGAAGTGGCAACGAAGGGACATGAATCTCAATAAGACAGCTCTATAAAAGGGAATTACTCAGCAGCTTTGGGAAAAACCAACCCAAACAGCTCCAAGGTTAGTGCCCTTTTCAGCTGTTTGGGATGAATCAGATCCAAAGCCAAATCTGAGCTCATGTGTTTGGAATAAAGAGCTGGACTCGGTCACGTACCTAGAGACAGTGATGCCTCAGGCTGGGCTGGTAGTGTGCCTTCACTACCTCCTTCTTTAGGGATCAGCTCCTCTGCCAGGCCTGTACACAGACAAAGCAGAAGCACTTCACCCTCAGCTATTTGTTTTTCAGGGCCGGCTCTGCAGGGCTGCCACCCGGGTTGCTGCAGCAGCAGAGAGGCAGACTCGTGGTCATGCTGGCCCTGCCCTCTCTGAACACAAGGTCTGGGTGACTCGTGGACCATTTGCTGTTGGCTTGATTGTCACTAGTGAGCCACGTTAGTGGGGGTTGCTGCTGAGGGTGTCTGTGCTTGAGTGCTCACTAGCATCACACAAGAGAGACATGGACCTGCTGGAGCAGGTACAGAGGAGGACACCAGGATGAGCAGAGGGCTGGGGAACCTCTCTTGTGAAGACAGGCTGAAGGAATTGGGGCTGTTCATCCTGGAGTGGAGAAGGCTCCAGGGAGACCTTAGAGCTGCATTTCACTATCTGAAGGGAACCTACAGGAAGGCTGGGGAGGGACTGTTCAGAAGGGCCTGTGGGGATAGGATGAGAGGAAAGGGTTTGAAACAGGAGCAGGGCAGATTCAGGTTGGACATCAGGAGGAAGTTCTGCCCAGTGAGAGTGGTGAAATACTGGAACAGGCTGCCCAGGGATGTGCTTGAGGCCCTGTCCCTGGAGACATTCAAGGTCAGACTGGATGTGGTCCTGTGCAGCCTGCTCTAGTTGGAGGTGTCCCTGCTGAGTGCAGGGGGCTGGACAAGATGCCCTTTGAGGGTCTCTTCCAACCCAATGCAATCTGTGAATCTGTGCAAACCCCAGCATCCAGGTGGGTGAGCTGAATATAGAAACCCAGTAAGCACACTGTGCTGCCCAGCCACCATGCCACACTGCACAGCAGGGATATTTCCATCCGGATGCCAGGCAGCAAAGCAGTGCACTGAGCAGAGCACAGCATGTAAGTCAATCCAGTTCGGGTCAATATCCTTATTTGAGAGTTATTGTGGGCTAGGCAGAGAGAAAAAATATCCTGCAGCTTTCTGTCCTGTGCTCTTCCTAAATGATCCTGAAAGATTTTATTGATGCAAGCTCCTCCCTCCATTTAGGCTGAGCTCTGAAAGTGCTTGTGGAGCTAGCGGAGGTGTCACGGCATGCATCCCTCAGTATCATGACACTGTGCAAGTGGCCATCGCTTGTGAAGATGGAGCTAACCAATCTCTGTCACTGCAGCTGCAAGCTGAGGCCTAGCTCATGCTTCCCTTCTTTGCACACACCCCAAAGCCCCAGCTCTAATGTAATGCCTAAATTGAATCCAGTGATAAATCCATGCATCCATTTTGTGGAAGCAAGAAGGTGAAGGCAAGACTGGGAGCTAGAGCCAGGCAGGTCAACAGGGATTTGTTTAACATCTTGCTGCCATGGACAGTGGCATTGAGGCACCTTTAGCAGGTTTGCTGACAACACCAAGCTGTGTGGTGCAGCAGACAGCTGGAGGGAAGGGATCCATCCAGAGGGACCTGGACAGACCTGCAGGCTGCAGACCCAAACCAACCTCATGAGGTTCAACAAGACCAAGGGCAAGGTCCTGCAGCTGGGTCAGGGCAATCCCAAGCACTGATACAGGCTGGGCAGGGACTGGCTTGAGAGCAGCCCTGACAAAAGACCTTGGGGGTGCTGGGGGAGGAGAAGCTCAACAGGAGCCAGCAGTGAGCACTTGCAGCCCAGAGAGCCAAGCAGAGCCTGGGCTGCAGCAAGAGAAGTGTGGCCAGCAGGGCCAGGGAGGGGATTCTGCCCCTCTGCTCCACTCTGCTGAGACCAAAGCTGGAGCTCTGTGTCCAGTTCTGGAGCCTCTGTACCAGGAAGGATCTGGAGGTGCTGGAAGGTGTCCAGGGAAGGGCCACGAGGATGATCAGAGGGCTGGAGCTGCTCTGCTATGGGGACAGACAGAGAGTTGGGGCTGTTCAGTCTGGAGAAGAGAAGGCTCCCGGGAGACCTAAATTGTGGCTTTCCGGTATCTGAAGAGGGCTACAGGAAAGCTGGGGAGGGACTTCTGAGGGTGTCAGGGAGGGATAGGACTGGGGGGGATGGAGCAAAACTAGAAATGGGTAGATTGAGATTGGATATGAGGAAGAAGTTGTTCCCCATGAGGGTGGTGAGAGCCTGGCACAGGTTGCCCAGAGAGGTGGTGGAAGCCTCCTGCCTGGAGGTGTTTGCAGCCAGGCTGGATGTGGCTGTGAGCAAGCTGCTGTAGTGTGAGGTGTCCCTGGCCATGGCAGGGGGCTTGAAACTGGCTGATCCTTGAGGTCCCTTCCAGCCCTGACAGTTCTGTGATATTTGCAGCTTGGGAAAACCCAAGTGACCAGCAGGTGTCTTGCACAGCAGGTTTCCTACACAGGTACTGTGTAGGGAAATTGTCACCTTTAGAGGGGAACTGAGAAGCAGAGCCTACCTTAGGCATCCCAAAATACTTTCTGCATATCTTGTCTTTCTCTGTTGACTAGGCACAAAGGGGTTTAGTTTCCCTGAAGAAAAACAGCTCTTTTCTCCAGAGCCTGAGGGAGAAGCTGAAGCACAGGCAGTTTGATCACCCCTAACATGAACAGCAGGATCAGCAGGAGAGCAGAGACATCCATGGATGTGCTGTGTCTGCTGCCAGGTCAGCAGGGTCACAGGGGCCTTCTCAAGGTCAGGGATGGTGTACAGGGATTTCCTGGCTCCTTTGGTTCAGCTGAAGGGAAAGCAGCATCAGGAGATGCCCTGGGCACAAGGCAAAGGATCTGAGTAGGGATGCAAAACCTTTCCCCGCTCCTGGTTTCTCGCTTCTGCTCCTGGATCCAGTAGCTGCTGGACACGAGAGCAGAGTTTGTAACTGTGCTTTGTCAGGAGGAGGCTGTTGTGGGAAGCTGGGAGGAAAAAGTCCCGTGGTGAGTGGGCTGCTGAGTGCAGCCCAAAGATGGTCACAGAGCCCCTCAGGTGCACGTGCCCAAGTGACCCAGCTCAGAAGGCAGGGAGCCGCCGGCACTCCCCGCCTGCAGCTCTGCTCACCCCAGCCTCCTGTCAGCCACTGTTTTGGAACAGTTGCTTAGATACCACAAGAGCCTGGCTTCAACTCCAGGCAAGTCCATTTTGCAGTAAAACTTGACAATCCCAAATGTGCTCTGGGGTTGAGCCACACCTGCAGATGAAAACCACAACAGCACTAAATCTGGCTTGAAGGAACAAACGCTTTGTCAGAGCTCTGCCCATCCTGCCTCCCCCTTGCCTTCTCCTCAGGCTCTCAAGGGCAGCTGCAGTAAGAGCCACATGTGGGATTTCACGTGCCCTTGGCTTACTGGAGTTAGGCTGAGAGCTGGTTCAACCCACCCCTGGCTTCAACATCTTCTTGGGGGCTCCAAGTGCAGCTTTCCATTTGCCACTGATAAGGCTCTACAGTTTCCAGGCCATGGCTGCAGACCCAGTGGTGTCTCACTCCTTGTTCTTGCATGTTTTTAATGAAATCACCTAAGCTGCAAGCCTGCTGTCCTGTGGCTTATTTCTCTTTTAAGCACTCCCAGGGATGCTGACTCCACCACCGCCCTGGGCAGCACATTCCAATGGGCAATCTCTCTGTCTGTGAAGAACTTCTTCCTAACATCAGCCTAAACCTCCCCTGGCGCAGCCTGAGACTGTGTCCTCTTGTTCTGCTGCTGGGTGCCTGGCAGAAGTGACCAACCCCCACCTGGCTACAACCTCCCTGCAGGGAGTTGGAGAGAGCAAGAAGGTCTCCCCTGAGCCTCCTCTTCTCCAGGCTAAGCAACCCCAGCTCCCTCAGCCTCTCCTCACAGGGCTCTGCTCCAGACCCCTCCCCA
Organism: Colaptes auratus; assembly: GCA_015227895.2. NCBI lineage: Eukaryota > Metazoa > Chordata > Aves > Piciformes > Picidae > Colaptes > Colaptes auratus. Next base: position 4,653 of record JAAWVA010000912.1, on the reverse strand, counting down.
GCCTTGTTGCCCTTCTCTGGACACCCTCAAGTGTTTCAATGTCCTTCTTAAACTGAGGAGCCCAGAACTGGACACAGGACTCAAGGTGTGGCCTAAGCAGTGCTGAGCACAGGGCACAATGACTACCCTGCTCCTGCTGGCCACACTGTTGCTGATGCAGGCCAGGATGCCATTGGCCTTCTTGGGGCCCCCTGGGCACACTGCTGGCTCATGTTCAGCCTAGTGTCTGCAAGGACTTATGCTGGTGAAGGCATCACTTTAGACAGAAGCCACTTCAGAACATCCTGACTTCATTACCTAAGAAAGAAACCCAACCAACCAAAAATGGGATGTCATGAGGAGCTCCCCTCTCCCACTCTTACTCCCATCCCATTTAGAATCTGCTTCTGTCCACATTGTCAGATTCCCTTGGATCTGCAGGTAGTGACCCTCTTGACATCAAGCAGGTAAAAATGGTGCAAAGACCAAGAATATAACACTGGGCACACTGCAGGCTCATGTTCAGCCTACAGTCAACCAGTACCCCCGGGTCCCTCTCTGCCTGGCCGCTCTCCAGCCACTCTGACCCCAGCCTGTAGCACTGCCTGGGGTTGTTGTGGCCAAAGTGTAGAACCTGGCACTTGGATGTGTTCAATCTCATACCCTTGGACTCTGCCCATCTGTCCAGCCTGGCAAGGTCCTTCTGCAGAACCCTTCCACCCTCCAAATCATATTGATACACCTAACCCCCTTCGTTTTAGTGCGTATGGAAAACGCTTATGCCGCTTGCCTCTGCATGGATGAGCTACCTGTAGCTTGCTTGCCTTGATTGCAGTCAAATGTTCATGAGACCAAACCATATGAGGCTGTTTAGCCTTGAGAACAGAAAGCTGGAAGGGGATCTTATCAGTACCTATAAATATATGTAGGGTGGGTGTCATGGAATCATAGAATTGTTAGGGCTGGAAGGGACCTCAAGGCTCAGCCAGTTCCAAGCCCCCTGCCATGCCCAGGGACACCTCACACTGCAGCAGGTTGCTCACAGCCACAGCCAGCCTGGCTGCAAACACCTCCAGGCAGGAGGCTTCCACCACCTCCCTGGAAAACCTGTGCCAATGTCCATTGATAGGAGTAGAAACAACAGGTCCAAACTGGAGCACAGGAGGTTCCATCTCAACTTGAGGAGAAACTTCTGTATGGTGAAGATGGCAGAGCCCTGGAGCAGGCTGCCCAGAGAGGTTGTGGAGTCTCCTTCTCTGAAGGCTTTCAAAACCCACCTGGCTCTGTTCCTGTGTGACCTGCTCTAGGTGACCCTGCCTTGGCAGGGGGGGTTGGACTGGATGATCTCTAGAGGTCCCTTCCAACCCCTAACATTCTGTGATTCTGTGTTCTCTCTCACCTCCAAACAGATTTGGGAGGAAGAGGAAGGATCTCTGTTTGCACTTTGTAGCTGGAAAGGCAGAAAGAAAGGAGGAGAGGGAGAGGATGGAGCAGAAGCAGAATTAAGTCGGGGGGTAGAGGGGGAAATAATCCAAGAGAATGGAATGATCCATTCCCAAGTGCTGCAGCTCTATGACCTGCCCTAAGTGTCAGCCTCTGGAGTGGCATTTGAGGATTATTCTGTCCCCCCTCACCCCCAGGAGCTGGGAGGATGATAAAACACTCGGGAAGCAGCAAGCAGACACTCACCAGGGAGGTTTTTTTCCATTTGTAGTGAGGTTAGAAGCAAATAATCAAAACAAGAGCCAGGGTAACTTTTGCTTTTTCCACAGAGCCCTCCCTGCCAAAAGCCTTCACATCACAGGGATCTGGCAAAGCTGCTGGCCTGCAGCAGCCACGGGCTGCCACCACGGCTCTCCTCTGCTGAGAGCTTCTCCTCCTGGGCCTTCTGCTGCTCCCCACCTCTACTGGGCAACAAAGCTGGGGAGGGGTCTGGAGCACAGCCCTGTGAGGAGAGGCTGTGCTTGCTTAGGGAGGGAGCTGGGCTTGCTTAGCCTGGGGAAGAGGAGGCTCAGGGGTGACCTCATTGCTCTCTCCAACTCCCTGAAGGGAGGTTGTAGCCAGGTGGGGGTTGGTCTCTTCTCCCAGGCACCCAGCACCAGAACAAGAGGACACAGTCTCAAGCTGTGCCAGGGGAGGTTTAGGCTGGAGTGAAATCTTCCACATTCAGGCTTGAACCTGTTGTTCCTTGGCTTATTGCTGTGCACCACCCAAAAGAGCTTGGCCCCCTCCACTTGACCCCCACCCCTCAGCTATTGATAGGCATTGATCAGATCCCCTCTCAGCCTTCTCTTCTTCAGACTAAACAGCCCCAGGGCTCTCAGTCTCTCTTCACAGGGGAGATGCTCAAATCCCCTAAGCATCCTCCTGGCTCTCCCTTGGACTCTCTCCAGCAGGTCTCTGTCTCTCTTGAACTGGAGAGCCCAGAACTGGACACAGGGTTGCAGCTGTGGTCTCAGCAGGGAAGAGCAGAGGGGAAGAAGAACCTCCCCAGCCCTGCTGGCCACACTTTCCTTGCTGCACCCCAGGATGCCATTGGCTGTCTTGGCCATAAGGGCCCTTTGCTGGCACAAGACAAACACCTCAGAGGATCCTGATCAGGGAGCAAACACTAAGCAGAGCACAGCTCAGCTCTGGGCAGCTGTAAAGGTCTAAATGTCTCTGAAAACTTCCACTTCGTCCTTCTCCGGCCACTTCCCTCTCGGGAGAGTGAAAACGCGAATCTGGACTCCGCACTCACTTCGTACTCAGAGTACGTCTCACACACACATCAGCTATTGTCTGGGCAAGCAGCAAGTGATTTTATCTTTGTTGAGTCACACCAGGAGAGACAAGCTTAAGACTCTCACAGCAGCTCAGAGGCAGCAGAGTTCATCATGCCCCACAAATCTGCAAAAGTCATCATCTGGGCCAGCCTGAGTCTGGAGGTGACCATACAGTGCCTCAGGGTGCCACAAGCAGAACACAGCCATGCCTTAGGTTGTGGAAAGCAGCCACTCCATGACAGTGGTGCTGAGGCAGACCACTGCATACAAACTGCAGCCCTGATCCTGCAGTGCATGAGGGCTTGAAGCCTGGGTGGTCCCAAGCTGTGCACTCCGAAGTCAGTGCCCCCCCAGACGTCACTTACACAGGTTAGGAACTTACAAAAGCTTGAGGGGCTCCTGACTGGGTTTCTGGGACCAGCTCTGCTTCGGGTTGTGATGCCACACCTGCATCTCAGAGGTCTACCACCACCTGCCCAAGGAGGTAAGGAGAGAGAGAAGTGAAGAAGGCAAAGTTGCAGGGTCTGCAGTAGAAACTGAAGGCATCTTCAGCAGCAGCATCATGGTGAGAAAGTCAATCACTGCAACAGAAAGGACACCTTGAGGGTCTTTGGTTTGACAGGTGAGGTTAACATCAACACTTACTGGTGCTTGAACCAGCTGAGATCAGGCACTTGTAAGCTCTTGTGAATTCACACACTCACAGAGCCTTGGGCTGGAAGAGACCCTCAAAGGGCATCTTGTCCAACCCCCTGCACTCAGCAGGGACACCTCCAGCTACAGCAGGCTGCACAGGGACACATCCAGTCTGAGCTTGAATGTCTCCAGGGGCAGGGCCTCAAGCACATCCCTGGGCAGCCTGTTCCAGTCTTTCACCACTCTCACTGTGCAGAACTTCCTCCTGGTGTCCAACCTGAATCTGCCCTGCTCCAGTTTCAAACCATTGCCCCTTGACTAACCCTGCAGTCCCTTCTGAACAGTCTCTCCCCAGCCCTCCTGTAGGTCCCCTCCAGGTACTGAAATGCAGCTCTAAGGTCTCCCTGGAGCTTTGTCTTCTCTGGGCTGAACAGCCCAATTCTTTCAGCCTGCCTTAATAAGGGAGGTGCTCCACCCCTCTGATCATCATGGGGGTGTCCCCTGGCATCTCTCCAGCAGGTCCTTATCTCTCTTGTGCTGGGGGCCCCACAGCTGGGCATAGTACTGCAGTGAAGTCTCACCACAGCAGAGCAGAGCAGAGTGGCAGAATGAAATGGAATGAAGCATAGAATGACAGAATGGGCTGGGTTGGAAGAGACCTCCAAAGGGCATCCAGTCCAAACCCCTCTGCGCTCAGCAGGGAAATCCTTACCTAGATCAGGTTGCCCAGAGCCCTGTTGAGCCTCACCTTGAATATCTCCAGGGATGGGGCCTCAACTACCTCCCTGGGCAACCTGTCCCAGTGTTCCACCACCCTCATGGGAAAGAACTTGTTCCTAATGGATGGTGCAGTGGTCATGGCAGTTGGGTTATGGTTGGACTTGATGATCTTAAAGTCTTTTCCAGCCTTAGTGGTTCTATCACTCAATGTAAACACAAGTAGGCTGGCTTGACTGATTGCTCTGGTCATTGTGCTTAAAGATATGGAACTGAGCTTACTTACCAGCTTTGATAAGCAAGATTTCACACTCCAGGGTGTGGTGTGGGTTTTTTTCCTTCACAAGTGGTATGAGCTCAGAGAGACAGCAAAAATATGCATAGCAACACGCCCCAGAATCCACACACCACATGCATTATGCCCAGGTCTCCTGCAGGAGGGCCATGGTGTGTCTCCAGCCCAGGAGCTCCTCTAAATCAAATCTAACCCCCAGCAATCCTTTTACTTGACTTGATGTCAGTGTGAGCTGCAAGGTGTGGGATGGGAAGCAGGCTA
>JAAWVA010000911.1:0-16174 GCA_015227895.2 Colaptes auratus | reverse complement strand
TGCTTGAAAACCCTCAAGGGGAAGAAATTCTTTGCTGCTCAGAGGATGGGGAGCCCACCAAGTTGAGAAGATCATCTCCTGGGGTTACTTACAGAATACAGAATTAACCAGGTTGGAAAAGACCTCAGAGATCATCAGGTCCAACCTCTCACCCTACACCATCTGATCAACTCAACCATGGCACCAAGCACCCCATCCAGGCTCTTCCTAAACACCTCCAGGGATGGGGACTCCACCACCTCCCTGGGCAGCACATCCCAAGGGCCAATCTCTCTTGCTGGGAAGAACTTCTTCCTCACACCCAGCCTTCCTTAGAGAGAGAAGCAGCACAGGGAAGCCCCAGGAACAGGAGCTTGGGACACCCCCCACAGCACCCAAGGCTCTGCACCTCGCATGCTGCCCACGCCTGGTGGAGAAACCTGCTGAAGGCAGTGGGGAATGAACACAGAGCAGGCAGCAGGGGAGCCCAGCAGCAGAGACCATCCCTGCTGGGGCCTCTGAGAAAGCTGTCAGCTCCTGCTGGAGCCACTGCAGACGTGACACCGACAGCAGCACAAACACTCGGGTGTCTTTGTACAAACACTCCTGAAGGCTTCCTCTTCACACAGCAACCAGCTCGTTCCATTTACAGGAACATCTGCTGCAGGTCCACCCAAACCTTGCAGCCAGCTGGACAGGAAGGAAGAGCTGGTAATTAACAAAGCTATCCGCGGATCATCCCCGCCCGTGGCTAATCCTGATCAGCACAGATCTTCACTGGGGGGACAGAAGACTTCTCACAATCAAATCCACTTTGCCTGACAGGTTGATCAGCCACAGAGCCACAGACACTGCTTGCCCACACCTGCCAGGGGCTGGGCAGCTCCTCCAGCAAGGCTGCCCAGGGAGGCTGTGGCTGCCCCCTCCCTGGAGGTGTTCAAGGCCAGGTTGGACGAGGCCTTGAGCAGCCTGGGCTGGGGGAAGGTGTCCCTGCAGGGGGTTGAAACCAGATGCCTCTGTGATGCTGGGATCTTTAAGGTCTCTTCCAACCCAAGCCATTCTATGAATTTATGGATCCTGCCTCCAGTCAAACCAGCTGGAACACACAACAGTGGGTCCATGGCCAGGAGGGGCTGTTGTGAGCATCCACTGCGGCTTGGGCAGGAAATTCTCCAGGACTGACTTCAATCTGAGTAGAGCTCCCTTTCAGAAAGCCACAAACCCATCCCCATTCAGACGTTTTGGCAATGAGAAGTGGGCCATCAGCTCTGGCTGGATGCTCCAGTGGCCAAATGACTCCCACTGTCCATAAACCACCTGTTTATCTCAGCTTCCAGCTTCAGATCTCTCTGGATCCCTGTCCACTCAACTGGAAGCCTGGTGTCAAACTTGTGTTCTCTCTGAGCTCTCTCGCAGGCTGAGATCAAACCCTCACATCTGAGCTCAGCAGATTGACTCCTCTAAGCCTCTGCGTGCCCAGGTTCTTCTCCTTGCCCTCACCCATCTGCTGCCTATGGCTCTGCATGATCCCTCTGTGCGGTCTCTCTCCTGCATGCTCTCTCTCCTCACACAGTTCCTCTCCTCTGCGTGTTGCCTCTTCCCCAGGCACATCCACACCAGCTCAGTGGGAGGTTCCCACAGCAGCTGGATCCAAGCAGGGCCACTCACACCTTCCTCAGACTCCTGTCCCTGCAGCACAGAGAGGTCGAGTCTGACACAGAAGTGATGGCTTTGTGCTCACCTTCCACAGCCACCTGATGGTCTGGCATGCACCACAGTCCACCAGCATCACAGTTCCTCCCCACATCTCAGAATCCCAGCATGGTGGAGTGGGAAGGGAGCTCTGGACATCATCCAGTCCATCCCCCCTGCTAAGGCAGGGACACCCACAGCAGCTTGCCCAGGATCACGAGGGCCAGCTGGGCTTGGAAGCTCTCCAGACAAGGAGACTCCACAACTTCCTTGAGCAGCCTGCTCCAGGCCTCCAGCACCCTCACAACAAAGAAGTTTCTCCTCTTGTTCAGGTGGAACCTTCCACGTTCCATTTTGTGCCCATTGCCCCTTGTTCTGTCCCTGGGCACCACCAGCAAGAGCTTGGCTCCATCCTCTTGCCCCCCACCCTTCAGCTGAGCATTGCTCAGATCCCCTCTCTGGGGCTGCTCTTCTGCAGGCTCAACAGCCCCAGGTCCCTTGGCCTCTCACCAGAGGACGTACAAATGTAGGCAGAGACAGGCTACCAGGGAGTGATAGGACTGGGGGAATGGACTGAAGCTGGAGGTGGGGAGATTCAGGCTGGAGGGGAGGAGGAAGTTCTTCCCCATGAGAGTGGTGAAGCCCTGGGATGGGTTGTCCAGGGAGGTGGTTGAGGCCCTGTCCCTGGAGGTGTTTAAGCCCAGGCTGGATGAGGCTCTGGCCAGGCTGATCTAGTGTGGGGTGTCCCTGCCCATGGCAGGGGGGTTGGAACTAGCTGATCCTTGTGGTCCCTTCCAACCCTGACTGATGCTATGAAACTAAACTATGAAACAACCAACAAGCCTGCAGAACAAACCTGTGGACCTCACTGGCCATGGAGACCACCAAGAGTGCACACTGGATGGAATGTCAGGAGCAGGCAGGGATGTGCCAGTGTGCTGAGATGAAGCTCTTCTTTCAGCAGGGCCTTATGGAAGAGGACATGGAATTGAATCTCAGCCCCTCCACACCAGCACAGTAATGCAGTATGGATTTTTGCAGCAGCCAGAAGTTTCCATAATGAGCCATTTCTCTGCCTTCTGAAGCTGGTAAGTCAGGGAAGAGAGGCTCCCAGGGCAGGCAGATCGGCAGCCCCTACATTTGGGGGTAATAGGATGAGACTTAACTGAGGGGGGGAAATGAAAACCATTAAGAGGGGGAGAGAGCAGCTACTGAATAGGCAATGGAAACCCAGGGAGGTGGGAAGAGCTGGAGAGCTTGGGGCTGGGCTGGGCAGTGAATTAGAGATGAAAATGCAATAGGATTTGGCAGGGAAAAAAAGGTCAATGCAATTTGGATGCAAGCGTGCCAGGAGCCCGCCGCGGGAGCAGGGGGGGAGGCAGCCCATGGCTTCTCCTCCAGCTTGAAGCAGCTTGAATAAGTTTCAAATAAACATCCAAACATTTGGGTGCTTAATCAAATCAAGCCTCAGAAAAAAAAAAAAAAAGCCAGCAAAAAAAAAAAGCCCTCTTTTGGATTCCCACTTTGATTCCTAACATCTTTATGTTTGGCCTCCTTTCGGAGGATTCAATCTGTTGCAAATGAAGCTCTCACGATAAGCAGCTGCAGTTGCCAAGAGACGATTGTGTTAGCCCCAGGATGAGCCAGCACACAGCCAGCTGGGGCTGGGGAAGCAGGAAGCTTGGCTGTGCTGGGCAGGAGCAGACATCTCAGATGCCTGGGAACATGGCTGTTGCTCCTCAGGACTGCTCCTCAGGTGGCCAAGAGGGCCAATGGCATCCTGGCCTGCAGCAGGAAGAGTGTGGCCAGCAGGAGCAGGGAAGTCATTCTGCCCTGTGCTCAGCACTGCTGAGGCCACCCCTTGAGTCCTGTGTCCAGTTCTGGGCTCCTCAGTTTAAGAAGGACATTGAGACAGTTGAATGTGTCCAGAGAAGGGCAAGAAAGCTGGGGAGGGGTCTGGAGCACAGCCCTGGGAGGAGAGGCTGAGGGAGCTGGGCTTGCTTAGCCTGCAGAAGAGGAGGCTCAGGGGAGACCTCATTGCTCTCTCCAATTCCCTGCAGGGAGGTTGTAGCCAGCTGGGGGTTGGTCTCTTCTCCCAGGCAAGCAGCACCAGAACAAGAGGACACAGTCTCAAGCTGTGCCAGGGGAGGTTTAGGCTGCAGGTGAGGAAGAAATTCTTCCCAGCAAGAGAGGTTGGCCATTGGAATGTGCTGCCCAGGGAGGTGGTGGAATCCCCATCCCTGGAGGTGCTCAAACAAGGCTTGGATGTGGCCCTTGGAGCCATGGTTTAGATGTCAGGAGGTGTTGGGTAATAGGTTGGACTTGGTGATCTCTGAGGTCTTTTCCAACCTGGTTGATTCTGATTTGGGTAGCTTCAGATTGGATGTGAGGAAGAAGCTTTTGCCCAGGAGGGTGGTGAGAGCCTGGCACAGGTTGCCCAGGGAGGTGGTGGCAGCCTCCTGCCTGGAGGTGTTTGCAGCCAGGCTGGAGGTGGCTGTGAGCAGCCTGCTGTGGTGTGAGGTGTCCCTGCCCATGGCAGGGGGGTTGGGACTGGCTGAGCCCCCTTCCAGCCCTGACAATTGTATGATTCTAGGAGGCTTTTAACCACCAGTGAGTGGTGGAGACAAGCACAGTGCTAAGCCCTGGGTCCTTCTCCCAGAGCACACCTCCCATTTTGCCCCTCAAAGGCCAGCAAACACATTTTTCCAGGCATCCCACTTGAAGGCTAAGCAGCAAACAGCCATTTAGAAAATGGGAGCAGCTGCAAGCAGCATTCCTCCTACTGGGGGGAGGGGGGGAAGATGTTAACCATGGAGCTTCCTGAAGAGACCACTCATGAAATCTCAAGTGGGGAGAGCAAATGCAATGTGCACTCTGAAGTACAGAAGAGCACCAAGGACGCCCAGGCAGGTCAGTGGAGAGAAAGTGAGTGATGCTGGGGTGTGTGCCCTGCATCTCCTCTCCTCACCATGCTGCCAGCACGAGCTGGGGGCTGGGGGCTGCCAGCAGCAGCCTGCAGCACAGCCACAGAATCGCTGAGCTCTTTGGCTTGGAAACGACCTCTGAGATCCTGGAGTCCAACCATTGACCTAAGACCACCATGGCCATCAAACCACGTCCCAAAAAGCCATGGCCAGAGGTTTCTTGAACACCTCCAGGCATGGGGACTGTCTGGGCTGCCTGCTCCAACACCTGGCCACGCTTGCAGGAAAGAAATTGTTCCTCGGGTCCAACCTGGCCCTGCCCTGGCACAATTTCAGTCCTTTCCAGGGGTCTCAACTGGAGGGTCTGCCGGAACTCGGGTCTGAGGTGAGGTCTCCACCACCCACACCATCGTACAGGATGGCATCCTGCACTCCCTGCCCACAGACAGGCACGTCCTGGGCTGATCCCCAGCAGTGTGGGCAGCAGGGCAAGGGAGGGGATTCTGCCCCTGTGTTCCATGCTGCTGAGCCCTCACCTGCAGCGCTGGGGCCAGCTCTGGAGTGCTCAGCACAGCACAGCCGTGGAGCTGTTGGAGTGTGGCCAGAGGAGGCCACAGCCATGCTGGGAGGGCTGGAAGCCCTCTGCTGTGAGGCCAGGCTGAGAGAATTGGGATTGTTCAGCCTGGAGAAGAGAAAGGTCCAGGCAGACCTTCTGGTGGCCTTGCAGTGCTTCAAGGCACCGCCAAGAAAGCTGGGGACAGACTTCTGAGCAGGGCCTGATGTGACAGGACAAGGGGGGATGGTTTGAACTGAGAGAGGGAGACTGAGACTGGAGAGAAGGAAGAAGTGTTGACACTGAGGGTGGTGAGACCCTGGCCCAGGTTGCCCAGGGAGGTGTGAGCTGCCCCATGCCTGGAACCATTGCAGGTCAGGTTGGTTGGGGCTCTGAGCAGCCTGCTCCAGCTGCAGCTGTCCCTGCTGGCTGCAGGGGGCTTGGACTAGGTGACTTTTAAAGGTCTGTTCCCACCCAAACCAGTCTGTGAGACTCTGATTCTAAGCCTCATCAGCACCACTGCCCCATGGCCTTACTGCTGCCCCAGACCACAGCCCCTCCTCCGTGCCCTGCAAACCTTTGCAGGGGAGTTCCAGGCAGGAATGGGTTTGCCAGGAAAGGTTTGAGCAGGAAGGAGACCTAGAACTGCCCTAAAAGTAGGAGGGATGGGCACTGCAGCTTCTCCTGAGTCACAAGCTGCAGAAATGATGGGGGGAGGGGGGTGAAAGCCCACCAGGCTTTGAATGTGTGAGGTTCAGAGTCTCCAAAGCCCCTTGAAGCTTCCACAGCCTGACTCCAGGGCTGCAGTTCTGCCTCTTTCATCCACTTTGTGAGAAACTCACAATTATTTCTTGCTAGTTGAACTCCTTTAATTTTCCTGTTGTTCCTTTTGACCTCCAGCAGAGGTTGACTGATGCCCATGGGATGTCTGCTGGATGCAGCCAAGCATGAAGTGAGCAACCTCCACAAGTGGGAGTTTCCTTCCAGCTCAGAGGGGTTTGATGTCACTCCTTATCCTCAGCCTTTAATTCTTGGTCATAGCACCAATAAATTCGAGGTTCAGCTGAAGGTAATCTTCTCCAGCTCCTCAGAAGGTAGCAACAAAAGCTCCAACTGCTGGAGAAGGAAATGATGCTGAAGGAGCTCTTGCTCACAACTGTGCCAAAGCAGCTGCCCTCCCTGCACACCATGGAGACAGCCCATGACAGAGGATCAGAGAAGAGAATAGGATGGGATGGATGGGATGGGATGGGATGGATGGGATGGGATGGGATGGGATGGATGGGATGGGATGGGATGGAATCGAATCGAATAGAATAGAATAGAATAGAATAGAATAGAATAGAATAGAATAGAATAGAATAGAATAGAATAGGTTGGAAAAGACCTCAGAGATCATCAAGCCCAACCTCTCACCCAACACCATCTAAGCAACTCAACCATGGCACCAAGAGACTCAGCCAGGCTCTTCCTAAACACCTCCAGGGATGGGGACTCCACCACCTCCCTGGGCAGCACATCCCAAGGGCCAATCTCTCTTGCTGGGAAGAATTTCTTCCTCACACCCAGCCTAAACCTCCCCTGGCACAGCTTGAGACTGTGTCCTCTTGTTCTGGTGCTGCTTGCCTGGGAGAAGAGACCAACCCTTACCTGGCTACAGCCTCCCTTCAGGGAGTTGGAGAGAGCAAGAAGGTCTCCCCTGAGCCTCCTCTTCTGCAGGCTAAGCAAGCCCAGCTCCCTCAGCCTCTCCTCCCAGGGCTGTGCTCCAGACCCCTCCCCAGCTTTCTTGCCCTTCTCTGGACACCTTCCAGCAGCTCAACAGCTTTCCTAACCTGAGAATCAACCAGGTTGGAAAAGACCTCAGAGATCATCAAGTCCAACCTATGACCTAATACCTAACACTTCCTGACAACTAAACCCTGGCTCCAAGTGCCACATCCAAGCCTTTTGGGAACACCTCCTGTGACTGGATGGAGACTCCATCACTGCCTTGGGTAGCCTGGGGCCAGCCATTCAGCACCCTCAGTGGGAAGAAACTACTCCTTGTGTCCAACCTAAACCTTCCCTGGTGCAACCTGAGGCCATTTCCTCTTGTCCTGTTACTTGTGCTGCCCAGGGAGGTGGTGGAGCCATTGGGATGTGCTGCCCAGGGAGGTGATGGAGCCATTGGGATGTGCTGCCCAGGGAGGTGGTGGAGCCATTGGGATGTGCTGCCCAGGGAGGTGGTGGAGCCATTGGATGTGCTGCCCAGGGAGGTGGTGGAGTCCCCATCCCTGGAGGTGTTTAGGAAGAGCCTGGCTGAGGCACTTGGTGCCATGGTTGAGCTGATCAGATGGTGCTGGGTGAGAGGTTGGACTGGATGATCTCTGAGGTCTTTTCCAACCTGGTTCATTCTATCCTGTTCAAAGCCTCTCCCATGCTGCTGCTGGACCTAGAAGGGTTTTAGGGCAGTGGCAGCAATTTTCTCTTCCACAGTTGGTCTCTGCTCTGGGGCTGCTCCTTTGGGTCTGCACTGTGTGACTTCTCCTAGCTCTGCTCCCCAGCCCTGCCCATCACACCCTCCTGCTCAGGCCCCAGCAGCTCCCAAGACACACCACACAGATCATTTTCTCTCTGAGAGTCCTGATGGCTTCTGCAAGTTAATTAAAGCAGAACTTCAAAGGCTTTTTTTCAGCAGATTAGAATATCTTTGGTTTCACGACATCTGCTAAGATTTACAAGCCAGGATGTCATTTTTGGGTGGAAAACATGTTCTTTTTACACTCAGCCCATTTATTTGTGTATTTATTTGGTGACAAGAGCAGCTCATTTCTAGCAAACATGCAAAAGCAATCATTAATCACACTTTCTGTCACCAAGCAGCTTCCCCCACCAGTGCACTGCACATCACAGAGAAGCTGCTCCAGGGGGGTGCTCTGGGGACCCCCAGCCAAAGCTCCCCAGTGGAGCAGGCAGGGTCACCTCTGCTCCTCGAAGCCTGCCAGGGGGGTGGTGGAGGAAACCAAAGAACTGGCAGAGCAGACACAGGAATTACCTGGAAAGAGTGCAGCGTGATGGGTCATGGGGTCAGAGAATCAGAGAGACATAGAGTCATAGAGACATAGAATCAGAGAGTCATAGAGTCATAGAGACATAGAGACATAGAATCATAGAGTCATAGAGTCATAGAGTCATAGAATCAGAATCAGAGAATCAGAGAATCAACCAGGTGGGAAAAGACCTCAGAGATCAGCAAGTCCAAACTATGACCTAACACCTCCTGACAGCTAAACCCTGGCTCCACTTAAGTGCCACATCCAAGCCTTTTTTGAACACCTCCAGGGATGGTGACTCCACCACCTCCCTGGGCAGCACGTTCCAATGGACAATTCCTCTTGCTGGGAAGAACTTTCTCCTCATTTTGAGCCTAAACTTCCCCTGGCACAGCTTGAGACTGTGTCCTCTTGTTCTGCTGCTGCTTGCCTGGGAGAAGAGACCAACCCCCAGCTGGCTACAACCTCCCTGCAGGCAGTTGGAGAGAGCAAGAAGGTCTCTTCAGAGCCTCCTCTTCTGCAGGCTAAGCAAGCCCAGCTCCCTCAGCCTCTCCTCCCAGGGCTGTGCTCCAGACCCCTCCCCAGCCTCATTGCCCTCACTCCTCCTGCTCTCACGTCTCTTGAATCAGCCCAGCACACAGATGGCCTCAACCCCCCCCAGATCCACATGAAGAAGACATTACCAAAGCTCACATTTTGCTGTATCTGTTTATTTTATTTGCTAGGCTGGTTGGGCTGCTGCCAGCCTCAGCTGCTTTGGGCTTGCTGTAGATAAGGCAGCTCTGCATGGTGACACAGGGTGACACAACATGTGGCTCTCCATCACTATCAGTCCATGCTGCAGACAGGAGATATGCCAAGTGGGACACAGCTCCAGCAAGTGCTTGGGATCTCTCTGGGATAGTGGGATCTCTCTGGGGTACCACTGTGAAGTGACTTGTGGCACCTCTTGATGCAGAACCCTCTTGCAGGAAGGCAGCAGGCTCCCAAAGCAGAAGGATGGTGGCACCACAGCAGCTCAGAGTGGCACAATGTCACAGACTCATAGAATCAGCCAGGTGGGAAAAGACCTCAGAGATCACCAAGTTCAGCCCTATCACCCAACCCCTCCTGGCAACTCAACCATGGCTCCAAGTGCCACATCCAAGCCTTTCTGAACACCTCCAGGGATGGGGACTCCACCACCTCCCTGGGCAGCACATCCCAATGGCCAAACTCTCTTGCTGGGAAGAACTTTCTCCTCGCCTCCAGCCTAAACCTCCCCAGGCACAGCTTGAGAGCTTTAGGGTGATGCTCTTGGAGCACTGCCTAAGAAAGTGCTCTCCAGGAGACAGGAACGGATCCAGTCTTGTTCAACACCTTCATCAATGACCTAGAGGATAGGACAGTGTCCCCTCAGCCAGTTTGCTGCTGGTTCAAAGTGGGAGGAGTGGCTGCTAGCCTGTCAGGCAGTGCTGCCACCCAGAGACCTGGGCAGGCTGGAGAGCTGGGCAGAGGGAACCTCATGAATTTCAACCAGGGCAAGTGTAGGGCCCTGCAGCTGGGGAGGAAGAACTCCCTGCACCAGTGCAGGGGAGGAGGGACCTGCTGGGAAGTAGCCCTGCAGAGAAGGACCTGGGAGTGCTGCTGAGCCAGGAATGTGTCCTCCTGGCCAAGAAGGCCAACGGTCTCCTGGGGTGTGTGAAGAAGAGTGTGGCCAGCAATCCGAGGGAGGTTCTCCTCCCCTTCTGCTCTGCCCTGATGAGGCCACATCTGGAGTCCCGAGGTCAGTTCAGGGCTGCCCAGTTCAAGAGAGACAGGGAACTGCTGGAGAGAGTCTGTGAAGATGCTGAGGCTCCTGAAGCATCTCTGTGAGACGGACGACAGGTTGGACTTGGTGATCTCTGAGGTCTTTTCCAACCTTATGGATTCTATGACTCCATGATTCCAAAGTGAGGTCCAGTTTGCCTCTAAGAGGCTCAAATTGTGGATTCGGGGTTTTCAATTCCATTTTCTGATCAGATGAGCTTTTATCCACCACCCCCCTCCCCGAAGACGGCTCCTGCATGTGTCAAGGAAGGAACACGCCGTTAAGCAGAAGCGCCTGGGTGAAAGTCACTCGTTAAGTGCGGGTAGTGGATCTACTGAACCGCAAAGCACGGTGCAAGACCTGCCAGGACATTCAGCTTCACCTTCCTCCTTCGGCGAAGTGCCCCTGGGGGCAGCCGGAGACGTCAGCGCCCCAACCTTCCGCGGCAGCAAACCCTCCTTTGTCCCGAGCGCGCCCCGGCCAAAGGGCATCGGCAGCTCCAACATCAACTGTGACAGGGGGTGGGGGGCCTGGGTCTAAGAGCTGGAGCCGCCCCGGCTTTTAAAGTCGTTCACTTGAACATTTAAAAGGTTTGGTCTCCCATCAGGTCTGGGAGGCCCCCCGGGGGCAGGCGTAAGCGGCTGCCATTAAGCTGGGAGCTGCAAATTGCCTGTTAAACCCTCCTGGAACTGGAAAATTGCTCTGCACAATGCAAATTAATGTAAATAAGAACAATTGGTTCCACAGCTCACAGCCCATCAGCCTGCCGACAGCTGAGGCGCGCTGCCACTTCCCCCTCCCCCGCCCCGAATTCGCATGGCTCCGCAGTCAGAGCCAGCGCCTGCCGCCGAGGTCGGGATGCTCCCGCAACGAGCTCTCCCAGCCCCTGATACCCAGCAGGATGGAGATCTCCTGTTCTGTGAAACATGAACCCTGCTCGGGCCAGCCACTGATACTTGCTGCTTCCGAGCCCCACGGCAGCACCACAAAGCAGTTGCTCATTCGCTCAGCCACGCTCGCAGAGCGCTGAGATCGGAGCCCAGCAAGGGACTGCAGCCCCTGGACGGCATCTGCAGGAGACAGCTGAGGGAGCACCAGCATCAAGCCTCTTCTTCCCTGGCCAGTGTCCCAGGAGGACTCTGTCCCTTCTGCCTTCCACCCCCATCCCTGTGCTCCTGAATCCAGCTCCAGAATCCATTTCCCATCTGCTGCTGAGTCCGGGCTGGGACTTGCCCAGTGCCTGCCCCCAGCACCGGTGGTGCCCATGGTGCCATCATAGCCACCAGGGGTTGGGTTCCACACTGGTTTGTGTCTCTGTGTCTCTATTCCATGGCATTGTTCTTCTTTCCACCCCAGCTGGTTGATTTTTCCCCCACCCCATCAGCCTCTCTCCCCCGTTCCATTGCTCTCAGAGGTTCAGAGAGCCTCTGGCACTGATCTGGTGGCTGGCCCAGCCCGGACTTGTGACACCAACCACAGCTCTTTGTAGCAGCCAGCAATAGCCCCACAGCCTAGGGGAAGGAAACCTGGTGCCACAAGCCCTCAGGCTGGGGCTGCTCCACACATGCAGGCCAGCCAAGCCCAGAGAATGGACAAAGAACCATAGAATCAAGCAGGTTGGAAAAGACCTCAGAGATCAGCAAGTCCAACCTATCACCTAATCCTAACACCTCCTGACAACTAAACCATGGCTCCAAGTGCCACAGCCAAGCCTTTTCTGAACACCTCCAGGGATGGGGACTCCACCACCTCCCTGGGCAGCATATTCCAATGGCCAATTACTCTAAACCTCCCCTGGCACAGCTTGAGACTGTGTCCTCTTGTTCTAGTGCTGGCTGCCTGGGAGAAGAGACCAACCCCCACCTGAGATATTTGAATGTGTCCAGAGAAGGGCAACAAAGCTGGGGAGGGGTCTGGAGCACAGCCCTGGGAGGAGAGGCTGAGGGAGCTGGGCTTGCTTAGCCTGCAGAAGAGGAGGCTCAGGGGAGACCTTCTTGCTCTCTCCACCTCCCTGAAGGGAGGTTGTAGCCAGGGTGGGGGTTGGTCTCTTCTGCCAGGCAAGCAGCAGCAGAACAAGAGGACACAGTCTCAAGCTGTGCCAGGGGAGGTTTAGCCTCAAGGTGAGGAGAAAGTTCTTGCCAGGAAGAGAGATTGGCCCTTGGGATGTGCTGCCCTGGGAGGTGGTGGAGTCCCCGTCCCTGGAGGTGCTCAAAAGAGGCTTGGCTGTGGCACTTGGAGCCAGGGTTTAGTTGTCAGGAGGTGCTGGGTGACAGGTAGTAGGTTGGACCTGATGGCCTCTGAGGTCTTTCCCAAGCTGGTTGGTTCTGTGATTCTGAGGTGCCGAGGACCCTGGTGCAGCAACCGCTCTGATTTCCAGCCACGTTCATCCCCTTCCTCCCCGGTGGTGCTGCCGGCTCCTCAGCAGCGATTTCTCCTCTGCTCTCATTTTAATTGCTGTTTCGAGGAGCAGTGTTTGGAGAAAGTGTGCAGAAGGTGCACAGGTCAAACAAACACCGTGTTTCCTCCTCTCTCAGGGTGTACATTTTAAGGGGGAAAATAATTAGTCACAAGCTGGGACTGTTTCCTTCCAGCCCTGGGGACCTCGTGGTGGCAGGCAGCTTTCTGAGCCCCCCTCTCATTAACATATGGGTAGATAGAGATTAATTAGAGAAAAAAGGACTTGCACCAAATTTGAAGCCTTGACCTATATTTTAGGCTGGCTGCTTTGATGTCCTCTGGGGTTTGTTCAGGTTTTGCTGGGTTGGGCTTTGCTGAAGGCACCAGAGTCTTTGTGCCACTGCTGGCTGGCTGGCAGGGATGCTGACCCCTGGCTCAGCCACACTGACCTTCTCCTACAGCTTTAATGGACACCTTAGAGGTAGAGAATCAGAGACTCATAGAATTGTCAGGGTTGGAAGGGACCTCAAGGATCAGCCAGTTCCAACCCCCCTGCCATGGCCAGGGACACCCCACACTACATCAGGCTGGCCAGAGCCTCATCCAGCCTGGGCTTAAACACCTCCAGGGATGGGGCCTCAACCACCTCCCTAGACAACCCGTTCCAGGTTCAGTCTGTCCTCACAGGAGAGGTGCTCCAGCCCTCTGCTCATCCTCGGGGCCCTTCTCTGGACACCTTCCAGCACCTCCAGATCCCTCTGTCATAGGGCTCCAGACTGGAGGCAGTACTCCAGCTGGGGTCTCAGCAGGGCTGAGCAGAGGGGGAGAATCCCCTCCCTTGCCCTGCTGGCCACACTCTCCTGCTGCAGCCCAGGCTCTGATTGGCTTTCCGGGCTGCAGTGCACCCTGAGAGTCCTGGGAGCTTCTCCTCCCCAGCACCCCAAGGTCTCTCCCTCAGGGCTGCTCCCCAGCCAGTCCCTGCCCAGCCTGCATTTGTGCCTGGGGTTGCCTCCACCCAGCTGCAGAACCCTGCCCTTGGTCTTGTTGAAGCTCCTGAGGTTGGCTTGTGCCCACCTCTCCAGCCTGCCCAGGTCCCTCTGGATGGATCCCTTCCCTCCAGCTGTCTGCTGCACCACACAGCTTGGTGTCATCACAACCTTGCTGAGGGTGCACTCAATGCCACTGTCCATGGCACCCACAGAGATGTTGAACAAGCCTGGTCCCAGGACTGATCCCTGAGGGACTCTGCTTGTCCCTGGCCTCCCCTGGGCCATGGAGCCATGGACAGCCACTCTTTGGGTGCGGCCATCAAGCCAGTTCTGTATCCATCTAGTGGTCACCCATCAAGCCCATGTGTCACCAGCTTGGAGACCAGGATGTGGTGTGGGACAGTGTGGAAGGCTCTGCTCAGGGCCAGGGAAATGACATCAGCTGCTCGCCCCTCAGCTATTGATGTTGTGACCTGTTCAGAGAAGGCCACCTGCTCTGCAAACCTGCCTGATGGGACAATAGAGTAGGAGGTGGATTCTGAAAAGCCACCACCTCTGAACGTTCCAGAGCTCTTTTCTAAGCCTCCTGGCAGCCCTGCAAGTCCCCAGTGGTCCGCAGGAGACCCTGGTGCGGGCAGCAGCAGCCACGCTTGCCTGCCAGGACGTCGGAGGCGCTGGGAGCAGGGTCCCTGTGCACAACGAAGCAGGGATTTATTTTGATGCATTTTGTAAGTAAATGCTTAACAGATGGATGGAGCCACAAGAAGGGTAGCACGAGGGAGTCAGCAGGTGGACAGAGAAGCCAAGAACAGGCTGGCACTGTTTAGATGATCAAATCCAAGTACCTTGAGACGAGCACAAGCTGCCCACAGAACAGGCTGGCGCCGGGCAGATAAACAAGCAGAAATAGCATGGAGCTGCAGACCTCCCTCAGCTCTTCTCCAGGCCCAGAAGCTCCTTCCTGAAGACCAAGGCTCTGCCAGCAGCCACTGCCACGTGCCCCAGGCGACCCAGTGGGGTACAAAGTGCTGCTGATGGCCAGGACTCGTGGCCACCGCACGCGCAGGAGCCCAGGCTCCTTGGCACGTTCTGTGCCCGTGGGCACGTGTCTCCAGAGCTCCCCAGCAGTGCTCTTGCCAGAGCAAATCAAAGCTGAATTACCAGGCTGTCACTCAGGTGTTACAACTAATCCTTGGCACCTGGCCCAGAAAAAGAAGTGGGTTTAGGACAATCATAAAGACAATGGCCACAATTTCATCACAGTGAGGGTGGTGAGATGCTGGAACAGGTTGCACGGGGATGTGGTTGAGGCCCTGTCCCTGGGGGCATTCAAGAGCAGACTTGACGTGGCTCTGGGCAGCCTGATCTAGCTGGAGGTGGTCCCTGCTGAGTGCAAGGGGGCTGGACAAGATGTCCTTTGAGGGTCCCTTCCAACCTGGTGCAATCTGTGACTCTGTGAGTATAGAATCAGAGAGCCGTTGTGGTTGGAAAAGAAAAGCCCTCTGAGTTCTAACCTGCAACCAAGCACCACCCTGGCCACTAAACCAGGTCCCCAAGGGCCATGTCCACACATTTCTTGAACACCTCCAGGGACAGTGACTCCACCACCACCCTGGGCAGCCTGTTCCAATGCCTGACAGCAAATAAGTTCTTCCTAGTATCCAACCTAAACCTCCTTCTGGTGCACCTTGAGACCCTTTCCTGTCGCCCTATCTCCGGTTACTTGGGAGAAAGGATCAACTCCAAACTCCTTTCATGGTTCACAGCAGGTCTCCTCACCACTTTTATTTGCTTTTATTTCTCATTTCCCTGCTGGAAAACAACTTCCATTCTCCCTGCAACGTGATCTTTAAGAACCAAGGGAATATTAACCCTGGCTGCAGCCCAGCACAGCTCTCGCCCACACGCTTCGCTCCTGCCATGAATGCTGGCCTGCTGGACCTGGGGAGGGATCCAACCTGCAGAAGGCACAGGAGCAGCCTTGCTGAGAAGCAGAGACAGCAAATTCGCCCTGTGAAGTGTTCAGAATAAAGAGGCTCAAAGCCTGCAGGAGAAATCAATCCTCTGGGCTTCTTTTCGCTGTAACGATCGCAGGTGTTGATGGAACAGCCACCGAAGCCTCCCTCCACGCTCAGCTCTCCTGCCCGCAGCAGCAGCACCTTTTAACAGGGGCAGCCTGAGGGACAGTCACTCTCTGCCCTTCCCCTTCTGCCTCACATCTTTTATCTATGGCTCTTGACAGGCCCTTCTGCAGCTGAAAGGATTGTTCATGATGGTTCAGAGGAAGAGCAGCTGTCACTGGTGCAACCGGAGTCCTAACCACAGCTGAAGGTTTGGTCTCTTCCTCCTACCCTTCAAAACAGTTACTCACAACACATCTCCAGAGATCACTCACGCTCCACAGCTGCCAGGAGACAAGGAGTTCTGCTGGTCCAAAGAGAGGCCAGAGCCTCACCAAGTAAAATGTCACTGAGACAGCCTTCTGCTCTCCTGTGGACATCTCCTGGGCTAACTGCTGCCCAGGGGGCAGTTGTACAGCTCAATAACCTCTGGATGGATGACTGTAACTCCTCCCTTGCAGTCCTGCCAGAATCACCACTGCAGAAGCTGCAGCTTGAACCACCCAAGGACTGGTTGGTCACAGAATCACCAAGGCTGGCAGAGACCTCAAAGATCATCGAGTCCAACCTGGCACCACAGACCTCATGACTAAACCATGGCACCAGTGCCACATCCAAGCCCCTCTTGAACACCTCCAGGGATGGGGACTCCACCACCTCCCTGGGCAGCACATCCCAATGGCCAATTCCTCTTTCTAG
>JAAWVA010000910.1:0-16175 GCA_015227895.2 Colaptes auratus | reverse complement strand
CTGCCCCAGACCTGGGTCCCTCCTTCCTCTGACCTTGGCCAGCCTTGCCCAGGGCTCTGCCTTCCCCTCCTAAGCCCATCACCCCCAGGCCTGCACCAGGAGCAAAGCCCCTGGAGATGCTTCCACCTAGGCAGAGAAGAACTCGCGTTGCAGCCATCATTTGCCCCCCACCCCCCAGCTGTGCTCCCACTCCTCCTGCTTCATCCCACACCTCTAACCCTAGCTGCCCATGGCTGGAGCGCTGCCAAGCACCTGCAGCTCAGCCAGCAGCCAGGAGGCAAGCCAGAGGGCCACACCAGGCCTCAGCTCCCCCTCCTTGCTCAGGATGTCTCTGCTGCCCCCCACCCCAGCTCTGCCTGCTGCTCAGGGGCAGCCCAGCCCTGCAGAGAGCTCTCCAGGCTCAGCCTAAGTCCACACTCTGCTGCGGGGCAGCCAGGCCCAGCCCGCCTGCAGAGAGCTCTCCAGGCTCAGCCAAGTCCACACTCTGCTGCTCAGGGGCAGCCCAGACCTGCGAGAGCTCTCCAGGCTCAGCCCAAGTCCACACTCTGCTGCTCAGAGGCCGCCCAGCCCTGCAGAGAGCTCTCCAGCTCTCCTATTAATTCCACACTCTGCTGCTCAGGGACAGCCCAAGCCTGCAGAGAGCTCTCCAGGCTCAGCCTAAGTCCACACTCTGCTGCTCAGGGGCAGCCCAGCCCTGCAGAGAGCTCTCCAGGCTCAGCCTAAGTTCACACTCTGCTGCTCAGGGGCAGCCCAGCCCTGCAGAGAGCTCTCCAGGCTCAGCCTAAGTCCACACTCTGCTGCTCAGGGGCAGCTCAAGCCCCTGGAGAGAGCTCTCCAGGCTCAGCCTAAGCCACACTCTGCTGCTCATGGGCAGCCCAGCCCTGCAGAAGAGCTCTCCAGGCTCAGCCTAAGTCCACACTCTGCTGCTCAGAGGCAGCCCAGCCCTGCAGAGAGCTCTCCAGGCTCAGCCTAAGTCCACACTCTGCTGCTCAGGGGCAGCCCAGCCCTGCAGAGAGCTCTCCAGGCTCAGCCCAAGTCCACACTCTGCTGCTCAGAGGCAGCCCAGCCCTGCAGAGAGCTCTCCAGGCTCAGCCTAAGTCCACACTCTGCTGCTCAGGGGCAGCCCAAGCCTGCAGAGAGCTCTCCAGGCTCAGCCTAAGTCCACACTCTGCTGCTCAGGGGCAGCCCAGCCCTGCAGAGAGCTCTCCAGGCTCAGCCCAAGTCCACACTCTGCTGCTCAGAGGCAGCCCAGCCCTGCAGAGAGCTCTCCAGGCTCAGCCTAACTCCATCCTCTCTCTCCACAGCAAGAGGAGCCTGCCCAGGCTGAGAACCAGACCTTGGTGCCTACCTTCACCATCAGCCTTGAGGACATGCAGGTGAGCAAGGTAAGAAGCAGCCCAGCCAGCCCTGGGGGGCCAGGAGGTGCCAGCCTGGCTCCTTTCCTCCCACCCCCCTCCACCTCCTCCTCCTCTCTCCCGGCAGGAGCTCCCTGTCGCCGCCTGGCCCAAGCGCAAGTCCCCCTGCCCGGGCAAGGGCACCCAGGTGTCACCCAAGGTGCTGAAGCTGGAGACTGAGCACCTGCCAATCCCCAGCGAGCCCAGTTCAGAGCAGTGGGGTGCTGGACGTGGGCCCAGCACCTCCACGCCCAGGCAGAACTGCTGCAGCGTCCCTGCCGCCGGCAGGAGCCTTGATGATGCAGGTAGGGACCTGGCACCGGGCAGCTGGCACCTGGGATGTGCTACCTGGGACCTGGAATGTGGGAGCTGGGACCTGGGATCTGGGACCTGGGACCTGGGATGTGGGACCTGGGATGTGGGACCTGGAACCTGGGATGTAGGACCATGGATGTGGGACCTGGGACCTGGGATGTGGGACCATGGATCTGGGACCTGGGACCTGGGATGTGGGACCTGGGATGTGGGACCTGGGACCTGGGATGTGGGACTTGGGATGTGGGACCTGGGACCTGGGACGTGAGCCCTGGGATCTGGGACCTGGGACCTGGGACGTGAGCCCTGGGATCTGGGACCTGGGACCTGGGACGTGGGCCCTGGGATCTGGGACCTGGGACCTGGGACGTGGGACCTGGGACCTGGGATGTGGGACCTGGGACCTGGGATGTGGGCCCTGGGATGTGGGCCCTGGGATGTGGGCCCTGGGACCTGGGATGTGGGCCCTGGGATGTGGGCCCTGCTCCTCCTCCTTGCCCCCAGCTCTTCCCTCCAGTGTGGAGCTTTCCCATCTCTGCACTCAGAGCCATGGGCAACTTCTCCTGGAGTCAGGTGGAGGGTGGGAGCTGCTTGTCAAGGGGGTGAAACATGAGAGTGGTGCTCAGGGCTGGGGGTGGTCCAGCCAGGCAGGGCATGTCCAGGTGGCCAAGAAGGCCAGCAGCATCCTGGCTTGGAGCAGCAGCAGAGTGGCCAGCAGGAGCAGGGCAGGGCTTGCTCAGCACTGGGGAGGCCTCACCTTGAGGACTGGGGTCAGTTTTGGGGCCCTCACTCCAGGAAGGACATGGAGAGGCTGGAGCAGGTCCAGAGAAGGACAATGAGGCTGGGGAGGGGTTTGGAGAACAGGGCTGGGTGAGGAGCAGCTGAGGGAGCTGGGGGTGCTCAGCCTGAAGGAAAGGAGGCTTGAGGGAAGACTTGATTGCTCTCAACACCTCCCTGCTAGGAGGCTGCAGTGAGGTGTGGGGCTTGAGCTCTTCTCCCCAGTGGCAAGTGATGGGAGAAGAGGAATTGGCCTCAAGTTGCAGCAAGAGAGCTTTGGGCTGGGAATGAGAAGAAACTTCTTGACTGAAAGGGTTCTCAAACCCTGCACCAGGCTGCCCAGGGAGGTGGCTGAACCCCCATCCCTGGAGGCATTTCCAAGCTGCAGAGCTGTGGTGCTGAGGGCCATTTATTTCCCCAGCACCTCTCAGAAGTGAATGGAATGGAATAGAGTAGGATAGAATAGGATAGAATAGAAATAGAAATAGAAATAGAAATAGAAATAGAAATAGAAATAGAAATGAATAGAATAGATAGAATAGAATAGAATAGAATAGAATAGAATAGAATAGAATAGAATAGAATAGAATAGAACAGAACAGAACAGAACAGAACAGTATAGAATAGCATTAACCAGGTTGGAAAATACTTTGAGGTCATCGAGTCCAACCTATCACCCAACACCATCTGATCAACTCAACCATGGACCAAGAGCCTCATCCAGGCTCTTCCTGAACACCTCCAGCCATGGGGACTCCACCACCTCCCTGGGCAGCACAGCCCAAGGGCCAATTCCTCTGGCTGGCAAGAACCTGCAGGGAGGTTGTAGCCAGCTGGGGCTTGGTCTCTTCTGCCAGGCAGGCAAGCAGCCCCAGAACAAGAGGACACAGTCTGCAGCTGTGCCAGGGGAGGTTGAGGCTGGAGGGGAGGAGCAAGTTCTTGCCAGCCAGAGGAATTGGCCCTTGGGCTGTGCTGCCCAGGGAGGTGGTGGAGTCCCCCTGGCTGGAGGTGTTCAGGAAGAGCCTGGATGAGGCCCTTGGTGCCATGGTTGAGTTGATCAAATGGTGTTGGGTGATAGGTTGGACTGGATGATCTCAAGGGTCTCTTCCAACCTGGTTTATTCCATTCCGTTCCATTCCATTCCACTCCATTCCATTCCTCCCCTGGCACAGCTGGAGACTGTGTCCTCTTGTTCTGGGGCTGCTTGCCTGCCTGGCAGAAGAGACCAAGCCCCAGCTGGCTCCAACCTCCCTGCAGGCACTTGCAGAGAGCAAGAAGCTCTCCCCTCAGCCTCCTCTTCTGCAGGCTAAGCAAGCCCAGCTCCCTCAGCCTCTCCTCCCAGGGCTGTGCCCCAGACCCCTCCCCAGCCTCCTTGCCCTTCTCTGCACACCTTCCAGCACCCGCTCCTGGTAGGAGCCTTTGCCCTCTGCTGCCACGCTCGGGAGATAGGAGCAGTCCTGCCGTTAGGGTGGGGGGGGGTGTGTCCAAAATGCCCCCCCCAAGCCTCCTGCTGTTCCTCCCACAGAAGACACCAGCATCATCATCTCCAGCTCAGACGACAGCTCGGAGGACACGGTGGTGAGTGAAACCACAGACATGCCTGCTCCCTGAGCCGCGCCGGAGGCAGCGCCGCCCCCGCCTGCCAGCGCTCACAGCCAGCCTTCTCCCTTCCCAGCTCCACCCAGAGACTCCTGGGGGGGACTTTCCCTTCTCCTGTTGGCTTGCTCCCATGCCACTTAGGGCCCTCCCCACGCTAGGTGTGCGTCCCCCCCCACCCCGGGCTCAGGTTGGTCTCTCCTGGTGTCTCTGAGACAGCAAACCCCAGGCTGATGTGCTCTGAGGTGGGGATCCCAGGCTGGGCTTGAGTCAGTCTTTGTGGCCTCCTCCTTCCTTGCCTTACCTTGTCCTCAGCACCACCCCACCCCAGAAAAAAGCCCAGGAACCTCTACAAACATCAGGTTGAATGTAGGATCCATGCTGGGAGACTTTGGCAGTCATAGAGTCATGGAGTCATGGAGCCATGGAACCATGGAGTCATGGAGCCATGGAACCATGGAGTCATAGAGTCATGGAGTCATAGAATCATGGAGTCATGGAATCGTAGAGTCATGAAGTCATGGAATCAGTCATAGAGTCATAGAGTCAAGGAATCAGAGTCATAGAGTCTTGGAATCATAGAGTCATGGAATCAGAGTCATGGAGTCATGGAACCATGGAGTCATAGAGTCATGGAATCATGGAGTCATGGAGTCATAGACTATTGGAGTCATAGACTATTGGAGTCATGGAGTCATAGACTCATGGAATCATGGAGTCATAGAATCAGAGTCATGGAGTCATGGAACCATGGAAACATGGAGTCATAGAGTCATAGAGTCATGGAGTCATAGAGTGATGGAACCATGGAGTCATAGAGTCATGGAGTCATAGAGTCATGGAGTCATAGAGTCATAGTGTCATGGAACCATGGAGTCATAGAGTCATGGAGTCATAGAGTGATGGAACCATGGAGTCATAGAGTCATGGAGTCATAGAGTCATGGAGTCATAGAGTCATAGTGTCATGGAACCATGGAGTCATAGAGTCATGGAGTCATAGAGTGATGGAACCATGGAGTCATAGAGTCATGGAACCATGGAGTCATAGAGTCATGGAGTCATAGAGTCATGGAACCATGGAGTCATAGAGTCATGGAGTCATAGAGTGATGGAACCATGGAGTCATAGAGTCATGGAGTCATAGAGTCATGGAACCGTGGAGTCATAGAGTCATGGAACCGTGGAGTCATAGAGTCATGGAACCATGGAGTCATGGAGTCATAGAGTCATGGAACCATGGAGTCATGGAGTCATAGAGTCATGGAACCATGGAGTCATGGAACCATGGAGTCATAGAGTCATGGAGTCATAGAGTCATGGAACCATGGAGTCATAGAGTCATGGAACCATGGAGTCATGGAGTCATAGAGTCATGGAACCATGGAGTCATGGAACCATGGAGTCATAGAGTCATAGAGTCATGGAACCATACAGTCATGGAGTCATGGAATCAGAGTCATAGAGTCATGGAACCATGGCGTCATGGAACCATGGAGTCATAGAGTCATGGAGTCATCGAGTCATGGAACCGTGGAGTCATGGAACCATGGAGTCATGGAACCATGGAGTCATAGAGTCATGGAACCATGGAGTCATAGAGTCATAGAGTCATGGAACCATACAGTCATGGAGTCATGGAATCAGAGCCATAGAGTCATGGAACCATGGAGTCATGGAACCATGGAGTCATAGAGTCATGGAGTCATGAAGTCATAGAGTCATAGATTCAGAGAGTCATGGAATCATGGAGTCATGGAATCATGGAGTCATGGAGTCAATAAGGTTGGAAAACACCTGAGAGATCAGCAAGTCCAACCTATCACCCAGCACCTCCTGACTAACTCAGCCATGGCCCCAAGTGCCCAGTCCCCTCTTGAACACCTCCAGTCCTGTGCCTGCAGAGGCTGAGGAGCTCCAGGGAGCCACCAGAGCAGGTAGTGACCAGCTGAGTGTGTCCCCCCTTCGAGGTGACATTCCCCAGCTCCCTGTGGCAATGGGTAAGCCTGGTTGGGTCCACAACCAAAAGAGCCCTGGCTGAGGTGGTTAGATGAACCAAGGGCAGGGGGTCCCTGCTGAGAGAGGGCCATCATCACCAGCAGGGGATCCCCAGGGGAAAGGGGAGGCAAGCATGAGCAGTTTGGGCTTGGGGTGGGGTGGGGGTGGGCTGCTGGCTTCAGGAGGGGGGGAACAGCCCCCTGTGGGTGTTGCTTTTTGTATGACCTGCTGCAGAAGCTCTTCTTACTCTTCAATAAAGCTGTTCCCAGATGGAATCTCAGCCTGCTGCTGCCTTCCTTAGTCAGTTTTGCCTCTGCTGTTCTTCTTGCTCTCCTGATCCATCTCTAAGGGGGGAAGCCCCAAGAGTTGTTGCTCTCATCCCTGCTCCTTGCTGCTGTCAGAACAAAGCCCTGGCTCAGGCTTTGGAGGGCTGGATGTTGGCTGCTTGCTGTGAGGAATCCCCTGGGTGAGTCAGGTGTCCTTTGGTACCCAGTGGGTTCAAGGGGGTAGCAAAATCTCCCAGGGGGTAGAAACATCTCCCCCTCCCCCAGGGGTCTCTGGTGCTGGGTGGTAGGAAAGTGTTGCTTTGAGAAGCAGGAAGAATTGCCTTAAAGCTCGGAAAAGTCTTGGGGGGGAAGCAGCAGCTGAGGGAGGAAGGAGGCTGAGCCAAGGCATGAGGCAGCTGGATGCAGCTCCAGGAGCCTGCAGCCTGCGAGGGGTGGAAGGCAAGGGCTGGGGGAACTGCCGAGGGGCTCCAGACATCTGGCAGGAGATGCTGAGGCCGGGGAGGAGCTTTGGTGGGGTGGCCTGGGGTTGGTGATGCCCTGCAGGCCCAGCTGCAGCCCGCAGAGAGCATCGCCGGCGCCTGGCTCTGCCCGGAGCCGGCGCCCGTGGCCAGCACGGGGCTGGGAGCAGTTGCCTCTGCTTGGGGGGGTTGGGGGGAGGTCTCCTCCTCCCCAAACCCTGCCCTTCTTCCCCTCTCCACCTTCCTGGCCTCAGAACTCCACTTGCTTGTTGCTGCTCTGGGTAAGAAGAGCATCTGCCACCAGATTCCGGTGCCTCGCCTTGGTTCATCTAAGCTCCTTTCAGGCCGGCTGGGCCCTTCCAGCCACAGCCAGGTGAGGGGGGCAGGGGGCACCCTGGCACTACCCCACCACTGCTGGCCCTTCCCAGAGAGAGGAATCCCCCCCATATCTCCTTCAGCCCCCTCCTTTTGACCTGTGTCAGTCAGCATCCCCTGAGCTCCTGGGGTAGCTCCTGGGCCTCTCCTGGGCGGGGGTGAAGCTGGTGCGGGAGGGGATGGGGTCATAGAGTCATGGAGTCACCACCACAGCCTGCCCAGCCCAGAGCACCGCACCTGGGAGGAAAACCCAAGCTGGAGCTTCTCAGGCTCCTAGAATCCTAGAACTGTTTGGGTTGGGAGAGACCTCTTCAGACCATCCAGGCCAACCACCACCCCAGCCCCACCGTGGCCATCCGACCGCGGCCCCAAGTGCCGTGGCCACAGGGTTCTGGAGCACCTCCAGGGATGGGGACTCCACCACCACCACCTCCCTGGGCAGCCTGGGCCAGTGCCTGAGCTCAGCTCACCTCAGCTCTCCAGGGAGGAGGCTGTTCTTCACCTACCTTTCAGATTGCTCCTCAAGCCCAGGCAAGCTGCCCAGCCTTGTCTTCACCCCTCCAGCTGGCACACCAAAGGAAACCTTGACTGCAGAGCAGGGAGGAGGCTTGGCAGCCTTGACCCTTCGAGCCAGGAGTGTTTCTGGAGGCACCCAGCATAGATGTCACCACCAGCTGCCCTCTCCTAATGCTCCTGGATGCTCCTAGATGCTCCTAGATGCTCCTGGATGCTCCTAGATGCTGCAGGACCACCCATACCACCTCCCTCATGCAAAGGCCAAGTGCCTGGGCCCACAAGCTACCAGCTTGAGGGGCTGTTCAGGTAGCAAAAGACCTCTTGCTTTCCCAGAATCTTTGAGGGGGGTTGGGCTGGGAGAGACTTCTCAGCTCATCAAGTGAGGTCATCAGGTCCAACCATGAGCCCAGCACTGCCAGGTCACCACTGATCCATGCCCCCCCAGCCCATTCTTCTTCATGGAGGCTGGAGGCTCCAGGGCTGGTGCTTGTTGTCAGGGGTGTTTGGATGCTTGCTTTGGGAAGAATTCCCTCCCCTGTCCTGCTCTCACAGGGTGACAAAAGGGTTTGGGCTGGAAGGGACCTTGAAGATCACCCAGTTCCACCCCCCTGCCATAGGCTGGGGCACCTCCTACCAGACCAGCTTGCTCAAGGCCTCATCTAACCCAGCCTTGAGCACATCCAGGCTTGAATTGCCTTTGTCCTGGAGGGAGCTGCTGGCTGTGGAGGTGCAGCCCTGCTGAGGATGGTTGGTGTGGCTGCTTTGCTCTGGCAAGCATTGGATCTGCTGAGCCTGGAGAGGCACTGTGGCAGTTTTATGCTGGGGGGAGGGGGGAGTAATTTCAGCACACCACAGGCACCAAACCTGCTCCTGGCCTGGTTCTGTCCCCTTTGCCTCTAGACACCAAGCAAATCTGGTTTAAGCCTAGAGGTATTCCTCAGCCATGGTTATGTCTGCTCTGCTGAGACACAGCTGGAGCTCTGGGCCCAGTGCTGGAGCCTCTGTGCCAGGAAGGCTCTGGAGGGGCTGGAAGGTGTCCAGAGCAGGCCCACGAGGAGGAGCAGAGGGCTGGAGCTGCTCTGCTGTGAGGACAGACTGAGGGAGCTGGGGCTGTGCAGGCTGGAGAGGAGAAGGCTCCCAGGAGACCTTCTGGTGGCCTTGCAGGGTCTGCAGGGGGCTGGAAACAAGCTGGGGAGGGACTTTGGAGGGTGTGAGGGAGGGATAGGACTGGGGGGGATGGAGCAGAACTAGAAGTGAGGTTCAGATTGGCTGTGAGGAAGAAGTTGTTGGCCAGGAGGGTGGTGAGAGCCTGGCCCAGGCTGCCCAGGGAGGTGGTGGCAGCCTCCTGCCTGGAGGTGTTTGCAGCCAGGCTGGAGGTGGCTGTGAGCAAGCTGCTGTGGGGTGAGGTGTCCCTGCCCATGGCAGGGGCTTGGGGCTGGCTGAGCCCTGAGCTCCCTTCCAGCCCTGACAGTTCCATGATTCTATGATGTCCTTACTTGAGATCTGCAGGGAGGGACAGTGAGTCCCCAGCCCTCTGTGTTGTGTCCCTCTGGCCGCTTGCCTGGATCCCACCTCTGCCTAGGACCAGCTGCCTTCAGGGCTCTGCTCTTGCTCACTTGGCCCAGACCCTGGCTTTTGGGCTCTCAAAGGGCTCCCCGTGGCCAGCCCACTCCTGAGGCACAAGACACACTCAACTCAACCCTGCCTCATCCCCCCTCCCCCTTGCCCCCCATGGCTTGCACACAGCTAGGTCCTTGCCTGCAGCCCACGGTACACCCAAGGGTGCTCCTCAGGCTTGCCCACAGCCAGGTCCAAGCAGGCAGATGGGACCTGGGGCCTCCTTCTCCAATCTCTTGCAGGTCTTCATCAAGCCTGAGGACATCAAGAAATCCTCCAGCCCCGTGTGGTCAGAGGCTGGCACCTCACCCCCCCCCAGCGCCGCTCCCACCAGCCCCTGGGCCGGCGAGTCGGAGCTCAGCACCTTGGTGTTCCTCAGCCTGAAGGCTGACCAGAAAAGTGAGCATTGCCCTCCCTGGGGGCTGGGGAGGGGAGCCAGAAGGGAGTACCCCCAAAATGGGGGTGCTGATTGACAGCTGGCTGAAGAGGAGGCAGCAGTGTGCCCAGGGGGCCAAGGAGGCCAAGGGCATCCTGGCCTGCAGCAGGAAGAGTGTGGGCAGCAGGAGCAGGGAGGGGATTGTGGCCTGTGCTCAGCACTGCTGAGGCCAGCCCTTGAGGCCTGTGTCCAGTTCTGGGCTCCTCAGCTGCAGAAGGCCATGGAGAGAGTTGAAGGTGTGCAGAGAAGGGCAAGGAGGCTGGGGAGGGGTCTGGAGCACAGCCCTGGGAGGAGAGGCTGAGGGAGCTGGGCTTGCTTAGCCTGCAGAAGAGGAGGCTGAGGGGAGAGCTTCTTGCTCTCTGCAAGTGCCTGCAGGGAGGTTGGAGCCAGCTGGGGCTTGGTCTCTTCTGCCAGGCAGGCAAGCAGCCCCAGAACAAGAGGACACAGTCTGCAGCTGTGCCAGGGGAGGTTGAGGCTGGAGGTGAGGAGCAAGTTGTTGCCAGCCAGAGGACTTGGCCCTTGGGCTGTGCTGCCCAGGGAGGTGGTGGAGTCCCCATGGCTGGAGGTGTTGAGGAGGGGATTGGATGTGGCCCTTGGAGCCATGGTTTAGTCATGGGCTCTGTGGTGCCAGGTTGGACTTGATGGTGTTTGAGGTCTCTTCCAACCTTGGTGACTCTGTGTCCATAGTCCAGCCCCATCCTTTCCTCTCCCCTCCCTCCCCCCAGCCCGGCAGCTGACGGAGGTGGCGGCGGCCAGCGGGGAGCACTCCTTCAAGACGCTGATTCAGACGCCGGAGTCGGTGCTGGCCCTGCTCTCCCAGGGTGTCCCCATGGAGGAGGGGCTGCAGCACCTCCTCTGGTTCCTCTATGCCTTCCCCAGGCCAACCCTGGTGGTCTATAACTTCTGGGCACCGGAGCTGCCCTCTCTCTTCCGAGCCTTGGACGCCACGGGCGGGAAAGTGGACTTCTGCCGCGCCGTGGGGGGCTACGTGGACATGCTGCCCTTGGTCAAGGAGAAGCTGCCCATGGCCACTTCCTACAGGCTGAAGAACCTCCTGAGGAGACACCTGGGGCTGAATCTCCACGAGGCCAGCACCCTGACCACCGCCAAAGCCCTGCAGGACCTCTGGGCGGCCCTGGAGCTCCCCGCCCGGGTCGACAAGGGGCTGGTGCTGAGCCACTGCAACCTGCAGAGCTACACCATGCTGCTGCCCCTGGTCAGGGAGAAGCTGCTCACCAAGAGGGCTGCCAAGGTCCTGGCCCAGCGGAGCCTCATCCTCTGGGAGCTGGAGGAGGTGTGAAGGGGGACCCTGAGGAGGAGCCCCTGAGCTGGCCAGGTCTCGGGACGAGCGGGCCAGGGAGGCAGGGGTGCTGGTGCTGGAGGCAGGGATGCTGAATGTGGAGGCAGGGATGCTCATCATGGACACAGGGATGCTCTTCAGGGGTGCAGGGATGCTGATTATGGTTGCAGAGATGCTCATCATGGGCACAGGGATGCAGGGATGTGGTTATGGACACAGGGATGCAGGGATGCTGGTTATGGACACAGGGATGCTCTTCGGGGGTGCAGGGAAGCTCCTCATGGATGCAAGGATGGTGATGATCAATGCAGGAATGCTGGTTATGGACACAGGGATGCAGGGATGCTGGTTATGGACACAGGGATGCTCTTCGGGGGTGCAGAGATGCTCCTCATGGGTGCAGGGATGCTGGTTATGGATGCAGGGATGCTGGTTATGGACACAGGGATGCTCTTCAGGGATTCAGGGATGCTCATGGATGCAGGGATGTTCATCATGGCCAGAGGGATGCAGGGATGCTCACCAGGGATGCAGGGGGACTCTCCTCTCCAGGGATGCTCTGCAGGGACGCCAGCAGGAGCAGCATTCAAGAAGGACTTGCAGACCCTCTCTGCTCCCAGCCTGGCACTTAGAAAGGTTCAGGAGCGCAGGCCAGCTCTCAGTGAGGGGCACAAAGCACTCAGTCATATTGATCTGCAATATTTATTGATCTGCAACATTTATTGATCTGCAATAAAGGGACAGAGCTCAGCCCAGTGTCATTTCTTGGGGTGTCACCACCCCTCCTTTATCCAGCCGGGTTGGGGGATGCCCAGAGCCTGCCCGGGCACCACCAGGCACTTTGATCCTCTCTTCAAACTTCCCGCAGCCTGGATGCCACCCCCCGGGTGCCAGGCGGAGGCTGGCGGCCGTGTCCCCAAGCGGGCGACAGGGCAGTGAGGGTCACACACCACCAGGGGTCGCTGTAGCACAGCTGCTGCAGCAGCAGGGCAGGGACAAGGCTTGGCCGCGCCCGCAGCCGCTTGAGCAACGCCGGAGCCGCTTGTGCAACCCCGGAGCCGCTTCCCGCAGCCGCTTGTGCAGCCTCGGAGCCGCTTGTGCAACCCCGGAGCTGCTTCCCGCAGCCGCTTGTGCAGCCCGGAGCCGCTTGTGCAGCCTCGGAGCCGCTTCCCGGAGCGGCTTATGCGCACCCGGAGCCGCTTGTGCAACCCCGGAGCCACTTGTGTGCCCCCGGAGCTGCTGCACGAAGCTGCTTGTGCACCCCTGGAGCCGCTTTTGCACACCCAGAGCTGCTTGTGCACACTCATCACAGCCACCTGTGCACCCCCACATTCCCTGGTGATCCTGCCCCCCCCAGTCTCACCCCCACAGCCCTCCCTGGAGCCCACCCATGGTGGGGTCCTGCCCCTCTCCCCTCCTGTCCCAGGGAGCTGCCCTGGCGCTCCCCCAGGGTGTCTGCTCTGCTGCCCTGGGTACAGGGGGAGAGGGGGGAAGGGGGGGAAGAGTTCCCCGGGGTGGGTGGAGAGAGGGGAGGCTGGGCAGGGAAAGGATGTGGTCTCCTCTTCTTTGAGGGTGCGGTGGGACCTGCCAAGGCTGGGAAACTGAGGGGAGACAGGGAGAAAATGTGACCCCCTCCCATCCTGTGGGAGCGCTCCCCTCCTCCCCCCCCCCCCCAGGCACAAGCAGTGGCTTAGACTCAGCTGTGAACTTCTGCCTGATGGCATTGAAGAAGTCCAAGTGCTGGACTTTGGTCACAGCAACCCCAGGCAGTGCCCCAGGCTGGGGCCAGAGTGGCTGAGAGCAGCCAGGCAGAGAGGGAGCTGGGGGGAGTGGTGGAGAGCAGCTGAAGAGGAGGCAGCAGTGTGCCCAGGAGGCCAAGGGCATCCTGGCCTGCAGCAGGAGCAACAGACTGAGCAACCCCAGCTCCCTCAGCCTGTCCACCTCACGCTGAGGTGGAACCTGGCCAGGCCCTCTGGAGGCAGAGGAGCCCTGGGGGTCACTGCCAGGGCACCCTGTGGGGCTCTGGGAGGTGCCTGGAGGCAGTGCCCCCTCGGCCGAGCTGCAGCCCCCAGCCCCGTGCCTCCAGGGCTCAGCTTCGCCTCCAGGGGCTTTAAAGCCCAGGTGCTGGTGACCCAGAGCTGAGGTGGCCCTGCTCCCCCCAGGTGGCCCTGCTGCTCCTGGTGGCTGTCATCCCCAGCCTGCAGATCGTGAGGGCAGGGATGACGAAGGACATCGTGGTGCTGCTGGTGCAGTTCGGCCTGGTGCCCTCAGCCAGCCCTGCTGTGCCCAGCGACATGGAGAAGGAGCTCAGCACCGCCAGGCACTACCTGTGGGCGCTGGAGGGTGAGTGTCCAGCTCCTGCCCCCAGCAGGGCAGGCCTCCTGCCCTGGCTCAGGAAGAGTGTGGGCAGCAGGAGCAGGGAGGGCATCCTGCCCTGGCCTCAGCACCTTGAGTCCTGTGTCCAGCTCTGGGCTCCTCAGCTGCAGAAGGCCATTGAGAGAGTTGAAGGTGTGCAGAGAAGGGCAAGGAGGCTGGGGAGGGGTCTGGAGCACAGCCCTGGGAGGAGAGGCTGAGGGAGCTGGGCTTGCTTAGCCTGCAGAAGAGGAGGCTGAGGGGAGAGCTTCTTGCTCTCTGCAAGTGCCTGAGGGAGGTTGGAGCCAGCTGGGCTTGGTCTCTTCTGCCAGGCAGGCAAGCAGCCCCAGAACAAGAGGACACAGTCTCCAGCTGTGCCAGGGGAGGCTGAGGCTGGAGGGGAGGAGAAACAGGGAGAGTTGTTAGCCCTTAGGATGTGCTGCCCAGGGAGGTGGTGGAGTCCCCATGGCTGGAGGTGTTGAGGAGGGGATTGGATGTGGCCCTTGGAGCCGTGGTTGAGCTGTCAGGAGGTGCTGGGTGCCAGCTTGGACTTGCTGAGCTCTGAGGTCTTTCCCAACCTAACTGATTCTGTGATTCTCCAGAGGGTTGTCCACCAGGAGCAGCCTCTGCAAGGGGCAGAGGCAGCACAGGGCAGAGCCCATCTCTCTCTGCTGTCACCACCCCCAGCAAAGCCTGGTAGAACATCAGTGAGGGCCATGGGCTGTGGGAGCTGGAGGAGCTGCTGCTGGGCTGCCAGGGATCTCCTTCACCCAGCTGGGAAAGGCTTTGCCAGCAGGAGGTGAGCAGAGCAGCACCCACCCAGACCCCAGCCCTGGAGAAGGAGTCCTAGGCTTGACCTCTGAGATCACTGAGTCCAACCACTGACCTCACACCACCACAGCCTCGAAATCCTGGCCCCAAGGGCCATGTTCCCACACCTCCAGGGCTGGGGACTCCACCACCTCCCTGGGCAGCCTCTTCCAGTCCCTGACCACTCTGCAGCAAAGAAGTTTGCCTCCTCTCCAGCCTAGCCCCTCCCTGGCACAATTTCAGGGCCCATTTCCTCTCTCTTCTATCACCTGAGAGGAGGAGAAGAGCTCAACCCCCACCTCACTGCAAACACTCCTCTCGGCAGAGCTGCAGAGAGCAGTGAGGTCTCCCTCAGCCTCCTCTTCTCCAGGCTGACCCCCCCCAGCTCCCTCAGCTGCTCCTCCCCAGCCCTGCTCTCCAGACCTTCCCCCAGCTGCATTGCCCTTCTCTGGTCCACAAAGGTTCCCAGCAGCTTCCAGCTCCTTCTCCAAACTGGCCCTGGCCCTGCTGGGAACCTTCCTGCCAGCCCCAGGCCCGCTGGTGTAAATCACCAGGGTGTTAAGAAGCAGGAGTTGCCCTCTGCTCTCTCCCCCCAGCGATAAAATAACTGGCTGAATTAAGAGCAGCTCTCCTGCAGTGCTGCCTGCCTTGATTGCCTCTTATCAATAATGCAGTGCTCCAGCTTCAGCCTTCACAGGAGGCCTCCCTGCCAGCCCCCCCCAAGGGCTTTGGGGCTTGGGGTGGGCAGCAATAGAATCAAGCCACTAGGAGCAGCATAAATCCTCTGTGCTTATGGAGATGGATTTTCTTCCCCCCTCCCCCCCTGCCCCCCAGCCTTCATGCAGAGCTGCTGAGAGCCAGAGGGAGGGATTGCAACCTCTGCAGAGGGGGGATCAGAGGTAGAGGAGTTCATAGAGGCATAGAATGGGAGAATTGGTGCAGCTGGGAAAGACCTCTGGACCATTGAGAGCTCCAGGATCATTGAGAGCTCCAGGATCATTGAGGCCTCCTGGATCATTGAGTGCTCCAGGACCATTGAGGCCTCCAGGACCATTGAGGCCTCCAGGATCATTGAGAGCTCCAGGATCATTGAGAGCTCCTGGGTCATTGAGAGCTCCTGGGTCATTGAGAGCTCCTGGACCATTGAGGCCTCCTGGACCATTGAGGCCTCCTGGATCATTGAGGCCTCCTGGATCATTGTGAGCTCCTGGGTCATTGAGAGCTCCTGGATCATTGAGGCCTCCTGGACCATTGAGGCCTCCTGGACCATTGAGGCCTCCTGGATCATTGAGAGCTCCTGGGTCATTGAGAGCTCCTGGATCATTGAGAGCTCCTGGGTCATTGAGAGCTCCTGGGTCATTGAGAGCTCCTGGACCATTGAGAGCTCCTGGATCATTGAGAGCTCCTGGACCATTGAGAGCTCCTGGATCATTGAGGCCTCCTGGACCATTGAGACCTCTGAGATCCTCACAGAACCACAGAATCACAGAGTGCTTCAGTTGGAAGAGACCATCATCTAGACCATCCATCCATCCATCCATCCATCCACCCATCCATCTACATCCATCCATCCACCCATCCATCCATCCCTTCCCATCTGCTCTCCCCTCTCCTGGGGCTCTCCCTGTGCCCAGCCCCCTAGACCCTGAGCCAGGAGTGTTCAGGAGCAGTGTGGGGATGCCACTGAGCTCCCTGGAGGTGCTGAGCCCCCAGGGTGCTGCCCCAGGAGCGTTCAGGAGCAGTGTGGGGATGCCACTGAGCTCCCTGGAGGTGCTGAGCCCCCAGGGTGCTGCCCCATCGAGCCCAGGATTTGATGCCATGGGGCTCAGGAGAAGTCAGCAGCCCAGCACCATTTGCAAAAGGGAGCAGGATGGGGGCACAAACTTCCTGGGGAGGCACAGCTCCCAGCTGGCTGAGGCTGCAGCTTCCCCCAGCTGCAAGCTGC
>JAAWVA010000091.1:0-64499 GCA_015227895.2 Colaptes auratus | reverse complement strand
GCAGAGCCGCAAAGATGCTGAAGGAGTGGAACAACTCCCTGGCTGAGGACAGGCTGGGGCTCTTTAGCTTGGAGAAGAGGAGACTGAAGGATAACTTATTAATGTTTTTAAATTATGAAGGGTGAGTGTCAAGAGAATGGAATCAGGCTCAGTGATGTGCAGTGACAGGACAAAGGGCAATGTGTGCAATCTGGAGTATAGGAGGTTCCACATGAACAATAAGGAAAAACTTTTCCTTGAGGGTGACAGAGCACTGGAACACGCTGAGCAGGAAGCTGTTGAGGCTCCTTCACTGGAGAAATTTCAAAACCTGCCTGGATGCATTCCTGTGTGACCTACTCTAGGTGATCCTGCTCTGGCAGGGGGTTGGACTAGATGATCGTCCGAGGTCCCTGTGTTCCATTCCCTTCATGGTAAAGAACTTGTTCCTAATATCCAATCTAACTGCTCCTCTCTAGTTGGAAACCATTACCCCTCATTCTATCACTGTGGGCCTTTTTAAACATCTCCCTAGTCAGTGTTCTACTTAGTAGAATCTCTGTGTGGATAGTTATTACTAATTTGACTTGTCCCTGAAGCTGTCTTCAGAGTATCTGTGGCTTTGCTTTCCATTTTTTCCATTGTAGGAATAAGCAATCAGGTTAGATGGATCAGAAACATCTGTGGCATCTCAAACAACAGCAAAAAAAAGCAACAACCACCAAAACCAAAGGCATAAATATATATAAGTAATCACTTCCACT
Organism: Colaptes auratus; assembly: GCA_015227895.2. Classification (NCBI taxonomy): domain Eukaryota; kingdom Metazoa; phylum Chordata; class Aves; order Piciformes; family Picidae; genus Colaptes; species Colaptes auratus. The sequence goes on along the minus strand of JAAWVA010000091.1, from coordinate 63,756 downwards.
TCTGCTAGGTATCAAGTACGGTGTTTTCCTTCAACAGAACAAGAGGACACAGTCTCAAGATGTGCCAGGGGAGGTTTAGGCTGGATTTAGGAAGAAATTCTTCACAGAAGGAGTTATTTGCCATTGGAATGTGCTGCCCAGGAAGGTGGTGCAGTCACCATCCCTGGAAGTGTTTAAAAAGAGCCTGGATGATGCACTGGTGCCATGGTTTAGTTGATAAGATGGTGTTGGTTGATAGGTTGGACTTGGTGTTGTTTGATAGTGTTGCAGTTTGGGCTGGGTGCCCTCTGCTACATGAGGTGCTTCCTGTGTCCAGAGGTCCAGCCCAGTGGGTGGACACAGGAAAATAGGTATTTCTACCATAATTCTCTGCACCACCACTATAAGATCTAGTGCGAGGTCTGGCACCTCCTCTTTCTTCCTTGCCGCCGCCCGGTAACTGGGGGAGATGCTGTCTCCCGGCCATGGGCCTGGCTAGGCCCAAGGCCACGGGGGGATGGGCAGTCTCAGATCTGGCCAGCTGAGACTAGCCTAGCAGTGGGGAGGGGGGAAGAAGGAGCCCTGGGGGTCTTGGATGTACCCCCGGTGGGGATGGGATCTTTCTGGGTATGTTTTGGGATTTTTCTTTTGTCACTGCTTCTGGCTCTCTCTGTAACATTCACTGCTTTTTCATTTAAACTTTCCATCACTTTTGCAATCCGTTTGTCTGAGTTGTTATTTTTGCCCGTAGTGGGAGGGGGACTGCCTCAACCCACTACAGATAGGTTGGACTTAATGATCTCAAAGGTCTTTTCCTACCTGGTTAATTCTATTCTCTATAGAAAACAAATTTGTAAATTAATTGTTTTGGTTGAAAATGATCTCTAAGATCATCAAGTCCAACTTCAGTAGCCCTTTCTTTCCTATCAGGCATCCTAGTAGCATTAACTGTAACTGCAGGTCTTTGGCATATCCTAGAAACAGTTTCAGATCAGTTCCTACAGTTTGAAGAAGAAGTGAGCTGTAAAGTGTGTGGGATTTCACTGGAGCAGCTAGTTAAAACTCTCCTTGCTGGTGTAAGGCTACCACAGCATTAGAAATTCCTACTCAGTTATGAAGATTTGTCAAAACTGAAATGAGAGGCTTTAATTTTGTGAAACAAATCAGAAATTCAGACAGTTTGATTTGTGGTGTAGATGGAAAGGTCTGTTGGCTCCAGAGCACTGAAGCTAAGGACTGAAAATCTAGCCTTCTGAACTTTGGGTGGATAGGGACAGAAAGAAAGAGAAAATGGGGGGTGAGGGTTGGTGTAAATTAAATATGAAGCCCTATTACCTTTTCTATCATATTTCATGAGTTTTAAATAAATTTAAATTCATATTTCATGAGTTTGAAATAAATATCATGACAACTTAAAATTCATATCGCTGCAATCTAATGCAAATCAAACTGTGTTGCTGTGAGCAGAGTCAGACATAAGCATTACAGAAATCCCCTCCAAATATCCCCATCCTTTCTGTTACAAAGTCTGGACAGATTTTGTCAGACAGTACATGTCCAAATTTACAATCAAATACTGGATACAGCTCGGTTTTGGTAACTACACTGTTGTATTTACTGTCTCTCCTGCAAAGCTGGTGTTGGAATTTGTTTGAACGTGGGAATATTCTGACAGAGAGACTGCTGATGTCACTTGCAAAATGAAAGGCTTACGCACATGAAACGTAGCTTATGGGTCAATTTAACTGCAGAACTGTAGAATTGCCTAGTGGAAAGACCTTAAGATCGAGGTTAACCATAACCTACAGGCTGGGGTCAGAGTGGCTGGAGAGTGACCAGGCAGAGAGGAACCTGGAGGTACTGGTTGATGGTAGTCTGAACATGAGCCAGCAGTGTGCCCAGGTGGCCAAGAAGGCAAATGGCATCCTGGCCTGCATCAGGAACAGTGTGGCCAGCAGCAGCAGGGAGGTCACTCTGCCCCTGTACATTGCACTGGTTAGGCCACACCTTGAGTCCTGTGTCCAGTTCTGGGCCCCTCAGTTTAGGAAAGATTTTGAGTTGCTGGAACATGTCCAGAGAAGGGCAAAAAAGTTGTGAGGGGTTAGGAACACAAGCCCTGTGAAGTGAGGCTGAGGGAGCTGGGGTTGCTTAGCCTGGAGAAGAGGAGGCTCAGGGCAGACCTTATTGCACTCTACAACTCCCTGAAGGGAGGTTGTAGCCAGGTGAGGGTTGGTGTCTTCTCCCAGGCAACCAGCATCAGAACAAGAGGACACAGTCTCAAGCTGTGTAGGGGGAGGTTTAGACTGGATGTTAGGAAGAAGTTCTTCATAGAAAGAGTGATTGCCTGTTGGAATGGGCTGCCTGGGGAGGTGCATCCAGGCAGGTCTTGAATATCTCCTCTGCCTGCTGCTGCTTTTATTCTTTGCTTTTTATTCTATCAGTTTCTTAGAAGCAAAGCTTTTCCGAAAGAACTGGGACAATGCATCCACTTATTGTTTTTTTCCCCCCTTTCTTCCCTGTCCCCACCTTCCTCTCCCCACCTTCCTCTCCCCCCCCCCCCCCCCAAGAGACTGAAACAGACTTGCTGCTAAGTAGTGATGTTACAAGGTATGAGGCCAATGTATGTCTTCAGAACAGATTTGGTCTGTTATTCCATAGCCCTTTCGGTCCAAGTTTTGAACACAGGTTTGTTTGTGAACTGGGTTTTGCAGGGTCATAAATATAGAATCATAGAATGGGAGGGTTGGTAGGGACCTCTGAAGATCAAATTCAGGTCCCCTGCCAAAGGAAGATCACATGAATTCCTGTCCCTGGAGGTTTTTAAGGCCAGGCTGGATGTGGCTCTGAGCAACCTGCTCTAGTGTGAGGTGTCCCTGCCCATGGCAGGGGGGTCAGAACTTGATGATCCTTGAGGTCCCTTCCAACCCTGACAGTTCTACAGCTCTATGAAGAGACTACATATTCAACTACTCATATTTCAGACTGCCTCTAACTTTGATTTACTTTGCAGCATGAAAAATACTTTTATCACATTGCACATTGTGAAAGGCAATCTTCAGAATGGTTGGAATCTCAGTTGAAATATCACCCTGAGAAAACAATGATTATCCAAACTGTCTACACCTCTTGAAGTAGAATTTAAACCTTACAAGAACGGAGAGGTTAATGAAATTTCTAGGCCTTCCTTTCTGAGAGGTCAGGGATACCACAATAACATTTTGTCATTGTATTTGATATTTCTGTTCTACTCAGATCTGAATTATAGTGGAAAATACAATTAAATCTTACATGAAAGGAAAAAGCAAGAAATTACCCACACCTATTTTTTTTTTCAAGCTTCAAAGAAACTCTCATCAAGTTCAGGTAATTCTCATTTCATTTGAGCTGGTTTAATTATTTCTTTCTCAAACAGAGCATTATGAATTCTTACACTTTTTAGTCATTTATGGCAGATGTTTTGGGAGCTGTGAAAAAAAATTAGATCAGGAACCTTGAAAAAATGTTTACAAAGGAGTTGCCTGGCAAGTCATCTCTTGTAGTATCAGAAAATCTTCAGGTAATGAGATGCCTTATAGAAAAAAAAGAAACTTCAGGTAATGAGATGACTTGAAAAGGAAGAAACTGACAGTGTGGTACATGAACATTTCCACAACAAGCAGAAATTTACCAAAGGAAAAAAAAGCCTTAAACAATCACCATGAAAAAGAGAGTGGTTAAATGTGCTGACTGAATTTGGCACCTGTGAGAAGTATTTTAATGCAATATAGATCAGGTAGAGGTGTTGAGATTTCAAACCTTGCTTTTGTTTTAAATACAGACACATTTGAGTTTTTGCTCATATTTCCTACATTCCTGTATTGCTCTCTACAACCATCACAGTATCACAGTATTACTAAGGTTGGAAGAGACCTCGAAGATCATCGAGTCCAACCTGTCACCACAGACCCCATGACTAGACCATGGCACCAAGTCTCTCTCGGTGAAGAAATTTATCCTCCTAAACTTCCCCTGGGGTAGCTTGAGACTCTGTCCCCTTGCTCTGGTGCTGGTTGTTAGAGAGAAGAGACCAACCCCTTCCTGGCTACAACCACCCTTCAGGTGGTAGTAGAGAGCAATGAGGTCTCCCCTGAGCCTCCTCTTCTCCAGGCTAAACAATCCCAGCTCCCTCAGCCTCTCCTCACAGGGCTGTGCTCAAGGCCTCTCCCCAGCCTCATTGCCCTTCTCTGGACACCTTTCAGCAAGTCAACATCTTTCCTAAACTGAGGGACCCAGAACTGGACACAGGACTCAAGGTGTGGCCTAACCAGTGGAGTGTACAGGGGCAGAATGACCTCCCTGCTCCTGCTGGCCACACTATTGTTGATGCAGGACAGGATGCTGTTTGCCTTCTTGGCCACCTGGGCACACTGCTGGATCATGTTTAGGTGGCTGTCGATCAGCACCCCCAGGTCTCTCTCTGTTTGGGAGTTCTCCAGCCACTCCAACCCCAGCCTGTAGCTCTGCATGGGGTTGTTGTGGCCCTGAACTACCTGAAGGGAGGTTGTAGACAGGTGGGGGCTGCTCTCTTTTCCCAGGCAACCAGCACCAGAACAAGAGGACACAGTCTCAAGCTGTGCCAGGGGAGGTTCAGACTGGATGTTAGGAAGAAATTCTTCACAGAGAGCGTGATTGCCCATTGGAATGTGCTGCCTGGGGAGATGGTGGAGTCACCATCATTGGAGGAGACTTGATAAGGGTGGTTGGTGCCATGGTTTAGTTGATTAGGTGGTGTTGGATGATGGGTTGGACTCGATGATCTTGAAGGTCTCTTCCGACCTGGTTTATTCTATTCTGTTCCTATCATGTGGGGGGGGAAAAGGTACTATATCAACATAAATGTGTTGGGTTGCTTGTCTTAAACTTCTTATTATTTGTAAATGGATTGCTATAAATCTAAAGCAAGAGCAGTACAAAAAGGTAACATTTCAGCTCAGAAAATGTCATTGATTTGTTTTCGTGTTTTGGGATCTTTCCTGTGCTCGAAAAATTGTTAGAGACACCAATATATCAATATGTTTTAATACTGATAGAACTGAAGTGTTGGATGAAAAATGGTTCTGTCTTTTCTGCCATATCTTTTCTGATCTGACAGAGTATGACTCTTCTGATATGTTAAACTTACTTATTCTAACCTAGAGAAAATTCAGTGCTGCAAATAACTTCTGAATTAGATTTGAGTTTTCAGATGAAAGTAGTCAAAGTTGTAATGAACCTGAACAAGAATGCTGAAAGATAATGTTGTTAATTTAAAACGGCATCCGTATGTTCATGGCATTTCTAGCTGTATCCTATACAAAGTGTTTTCAACCAGTGAAGAAAAGACAAACTGATATGTCCAATATATTGGAAAGAAATTAGAGTAGTCAGTGAAGCAGTCAGAAGCAGAAATGAATCAACTTCATTTCATTTGCGACCATTAGTTATTTGCAACCTTCCATCTGCTATCCTTAGCTATAGTTAGTGAACTATTTAATCACAAACTTAACTGGCAAGCATGGGATGAAGGAAAGTGCCTAACTGCATGCTTAAGGACTTGATGAATTCAGGTCTGTTCTGTATTCAAAACACAGAGTTCAATGTCATCATTGCACCAGACTAGGAAAGAATACCGTGAAACTATAGTGTGTGTATTTTCTAATTGATTAGTAACACATGAGGCAGATTTATGTTGCTTAACTGTAAATAAACATTATGGAACCAGGATGAGTGGTTGGGACCCCATCCTTAAAGATATTCAAGGTGAGGCTCGACAGGGCTCTGGCAGCCTGATCTAGTTGAGGATGGCCCTGCTTACTGCAGAAGGGGTCAGACTTGATCACCTTTGGTGGTCCTTTTCAACCCAGACCAGTCTGTGATTTATCCATTAGGAAATATACATTTACTGTGTCCTATAATCTTTAGAGAAAGTACCAAGTTCTTAAATCTTAAAAGGAACAGTGCTTATGTTAATAAGAGCTACTGTCAGTAAAGGGCATTTTATCAGTTCTTTCTTGTGCTATTTTATGCTCTTTTCCTTGCAGTCTTATTTTCTAATTAATTATCTATAAATTATCCACTTGCCCTTTAAGTGATAGACACACTCTTACTAAAACATACCTGGTAGCTAGTTTCCTTTCACATAACTTCCATCTCAAATAACTTTTGTTGTAATTGAGGACGGTGATATAATAGACATCTCATGCTAATATTTACACAGAGGGAATGAATACTTTTCAGGAAAGAGCCATCATTATAATCATTTATTGAATATCTTGCTTCCAGATGGGTTGCCTTTGTAAACCACATAAAAGGCTTGTAGCAGCACATATGAAGGATAAAAATGTTTGATCCATTTCAAATGCTTTATGGTATCAGAGATCCAAGACAACGTGGTCCACTTATGTTTCTTTAATAGATTAAACTATAACAGCAATATGTAGGTGGCAAAGATACCCACCAAAAATCAGGACTGAAGATAAGATCCATGTGATTCCATATAGAAAGCTTCTGAAAACCTCCAGTATTGTGTCCAGTTTTAGGCACTCCAAGAGAGAGACAAGTGCTAGAGCAAGTGCAGAGAAGGGCAACGAAGCTGGTGAAAGGCCTGGAGAATAAATCTTATGAGGAGAGACTGAGGGAGCTGGGGATGATTAGTTTGAGAAGAGAAGGCTGAGGGGAGACCTCAGCATCTCTACAACTACCTGAAAGGACGTTGTAGGGAGGCTGGTTCTGGTCTCTTCTCACAGGTAACTAGTGACAGAACAGGAGGGAATGGCTTCAAGATTCAAGACAATGGGTTTAGACTGTACATCGGAATGGAATGGAATGGAATGGAATGGAATGGAATGGAATGGAATGGAATGGAATAGAATAGAATAGAATAGAATAGAATAGAATAGAATAGAATAGAATAGAATAGAATAGAATAGAATAGTTAACCAGGTTGGAAGAGATCTTTGAGATTTTAGGGAAAATCTCTTTACATGTGTGGTCAGGCATTGGAATGGGCTGCCCAGGGAGGTGGATGAGTTGCCAACCATGGATGTGTTTAAAGGTAGTTTGGATGTGGTGCTTAGGGCTATGGTTTAGGGGTGAACCTTGTAGAGTAGGGTTCTGTGAAAATGTTTATCATTGTTATTTAGCATTATGTTTAAGAAAACAGTGGTGCATAACTGAAATTAGAGTTAACACCTCCAGGCTTCGGTGGATATATAATATACCCATGAAATTCTAGGATTGTTAGGGTTTAGTTATATATTGGCTTGTGATTCTGTTTATGCTTTCCTTTTCCACTTGACCACACTTTTCAGTACAACTGTAGATGCAGGTAACCGACAGTGCCATGTGGTTTATATCTGGTGGATGAAATAGTCTATAATCCTGTGATTGCAAGGACAAGGTCAAGCAGGTGGAGTTAGGAATAAGAATCTTCTTGGTCTGTAAATGATTGTGCCTGAAGATCCAGTTGACCGTGCCACTTTACATCTGATTCACACTTTCAGTTTGCCTTTAATTTCACATTTCCTCCTGAATTGGTTCAAATATATCAAAATTCATAGAATTTGGTCCACTTTTAACCCTGATGAAGTGGGATCTCCAGCTTGGGGGAAGTTCTATAATATGAGTGGTCCAAAAAAGCCAGTCTGAGGTGCAGCATTCCCTTTACACTTAAAACTTTTCAGCACTGGTTAGGCCACACCTTGAGTACTCTGTCCAGTTCTGGGCCCCTCAATTTAAGAAGGACATTGAGACACTTGAACATGTCCAGAGAAGGGCAACAAGGCTGGTGGTAGGTCTCAAGCACAAGCCCTAGGAGAAGAGGCTGAGGGAGCTGGGATTGTTTAGCCTGGAGAAGAGGAGGCTCAGGGGAGACCTTATTGCTCTCTCCAACTGCCTGCAGGGAGGTTGTAGCCAGGAAGGAGTTGGTCTCTTCTCCCAGCCAAGCAGCATCAGAACAAGAGGACACAACCTCAAGTTGCGCCAGGGGAAGTTTAGGCTCGCGGGAAGGAGAGAGTTCTTCATAGAAAGAGTAATTTGCCATGGGAATGTGCTGCCCAGGGAGGTGGTGGAGGTGTTCAAAAAAGGATTGGATGTGACACTTGAAGCAATGTTTTAGTTAGTCATGAGGTGTTGGGTGACACATTGGACTTGATGATCTCTGAGGTCTTTTCCAACCTTACTGATTCTATGATTCTATGATACCTGGAGAATTGACACAGCCTTTTCACTCACAACTGACATAACCCTTTCAGTGATATATGACATGGGACCACCCATGGCTCATGTGCTGCACAAGACTTCCCAGAGAAGCCTTTCACTTGTGTACCCAAAGTAAGTAAGTTCTTCTTCATGTTGAGGTAGAACCTTCTGTGCTGTAGTTTACATCCATTGCCCCTTGTCTTCTCACAGGGTGCAAGTGAGCAGAGGCTGTCCCTTCCTTCCTGACACCCAGCCCTCAGATATTTATAGACATTTATTACATCCTCTCTCAGTCTTCTCTCCAGACTACAAAGCCCCAGTTCTCTCTAGTGCCTTAATCACCCTTGTAGCCCTCTGTTGTACTCTCTCAAGTAGATCCTTGTACTTTTGAACTGGGGAACCCAGAACTGGATGCTTAAGGCCTCATCCAACACAGCCTTCAGGGAGGGGGCATCCACAACCTCCCTGGCTAACTGGTTCCAGTGTCTCACCACCCTCACTGTAAAGAATTTCTTCCTAATATCCAGTCTAAATCTCTAAATCCTCAAGCTTCAATCCTTTCCCTCTCATCCTATCACTGCAAGCCCTTCTAAAAAGACCTTCCCCAGCTTTCTTGCAGGCCTCTTTCAGATACTGGAAGGCTGCTATAAGGTCCCCCAAGAACCTTCTTTTTCTCCAGGCTGAACAGCCCCAATTCTCTCAGCCTGTCCCCACAGGTGAGGTGCTCCAGCCCTCCAATCATCTTTGTGGTCCTCCTCTAGACCCACTCCATCCTTGACCTATAAACATTTTTGGAATCTTTAACTTCTTGCAATCTTAAGGACCTAAAAATTTTGTGCTGCTGTTACTGGTGAGTTTTTAGTTCTTCACATTAACCATCTTGTGTGATATCTTGGGGGAATGGTGGTGGGGATTTTGCAAGGTACAGATCATAGAACCATAGAACGGTCCAGAGTGGAAGGGACCTCCAAAGGTCATTTTGTCTGACCTCCCCACAGTCAGCAGGGACATTCTCAACTAGAGCAGGTTGCTCAGGGCCTCATCAAGCCTCACCTTGAGTATCTCCAGGGACGGGACCTCAACCATCATTGCCAGTTTTCTGTAATTTGCCATGGATGCAAATAACAATGACCATATATACCTTAACCTTACATAGTCTTTCCAGTTTATTGAAATAGAGCCTTAAATGTAGTAGTGTGAACCCTTCAGGCTCTTTAATCTGAGATCTGATTTGGTCCCATATTCAACCACTTTTAATATCTGAAGTTACTAATATACTTTCTGTAAAGATTTCCTGTCTTTGTTATGTGCAGGAGATTTCATCAATAGCTATAATACCATGCTCCACAAGCAAGGTAATCCAGTTTTGTTGAAAACAAAAACAAACAAACAGTTCTATAATCCTTTAAAAACCTGTCAAGACCCACAAGGATATAAAATTATTTCAAAGGCTGCAGTAATCTATTCCATAGTCTAATATTGGGTATAGCAAAATATTTAATTTACATTACACATGAACGAGAGCTTGTATTGGCCAGTGAGGGTTTTCCACCCCCTCTTCAAAATCTACACACAATTTGTACCCTTCATCACAAAATATCAGCTTTACTCCACCACACAGTCATTCCTCTGCTGTGACAGCACGGAGAAAAGAGCAAAGGGGTAGCTAGCTAGGGAAATCCCTGACACCAGTCAACTGGCTCAATAGAGTTCTGCTTGCACACTGCACCGAAGAAGATGAATTGTTTGCACAGAAGGAATGGACAGAGAAGGTCAGAGAAGATGTAGAAAACTTCTAGAATTTGTCCTCTCAAAGCGGGATGGTAAACAGCTCTACAGATCTTTCAGGACATAAATCTGTGAGGTATGACTGCAACAGCTTTCAGAGGCAGACTAAGCCATCAATTTTACTGGACCCCTTAGCTATCAAACACTAGGGAAGGAAAAAAGCCACAGAGAGAGCATGTATGTGCTATAGCAGCAGCATGTAAAGTCTGATATGTAGCCCCAGAACACTGATTTTTCAACTGCATGGCAAAACACAGTAACTGGATATTCCCCTTTGCAAAGCAAAGCTCCACTCTGTAGGACTGATAATAATGTACAATAGGGGCAAAATAACTTCATGGGGTGAAATGCAGAAATGTGGTGATTTGAGAGCTGAAACGTCATCCAGTGTACTATCACTCAAGCCCTGTGAGGAGAGGCTGAGGGAGCTGGGGTTGTTTAGCCTGGGGAAGAGGAGGGTGAGGGGAGACCTTATTGATGCCTACAACTACCTGAAGGGAGGTTGTAGCCAGGAGGGGGTTGGTCTCTTCTCCCAGGCAACCAGCACCAGAACAAGAGGACACAGTCTCAAGCTGTGCCAGGGAAGGTTTAGGCTGGAGGTTAGGAAGAAATTCTTCCCAGAAAGAGAGATTGGCCATTGGAATGGCCAGGGAGGTGGTGGAGTCACAATCCCTGGAAGTGCTTAAAATAAGACTGGATGAGGCACTCATTGCCATGGTTGAGTTGATTAGATGGTGCTGGATGATAGGTTGGACTTGATGACCTCAAAGGTCTTTCCCAACCTGGTGAATTCCGTGATTCTGTAACTTGCTCAATATTTTTCACATACAAGTCTCCTGTGTCCTCACAGACAAGCCCATATTTAGAGTACTGTTGGGGTTACATTGAAGTAACCTTCCAGCATCTCCAAATGGATCCAGAATAAAGATCGTTTAATGCTTCAGAAGATGTACAACTAGAAAAATAAATAACAGCAACAAAAACAGTGGCAAATTAAGTAATAAAAGGTGCAGGCAAGAAAAAGCTTCTTATTTTTGAGTATAAACTCAAGGAAAGGAAGCATTAAAGCCTGGTGATGCAGTATCAGAGTATCACTAAGGTTGGAAGAGACCTTGAAGATCATCGAGTCCAACCTGTCACCACAGACCCCATGACTAGACCATGGCACCAAGTGCCACGTCCAATCCCCTCTTGAACATCTCCAGGGATGGTGACTCCACCACCTCCCTGGGCAGCCCATTCCCATGGCAAATGACTCTCTCTGTGAAGAACTTTCTCCTCACCTCCAGCCTAAACTTCCCTTGGCGCATCTTGAGACTGTGTCCCCTTGCTCTGGTGTTGGTTGCTAGAGAGAAGAGGCCAACCCCCTCCTGGCTACGGCCTCCCTTCAGGTAGTTGTAGAGAGCAATGAGGTCACCCCTGAGCCTCCTCTTCTCCAGGCTAAACAATCCCAGCTCCCTCAGCCTCTCCTCATAGGGCTTGTGCTCAAGGCCTCTCCCCAGCCTTGTTGCCCTTCTCTGAACACTTTCAAGTGTCTCGATGTGCTTCTTAAACTGAGGGGCCCAGAACAGTACTCAAGGTGTGGCCTAACCAATGCAGAGTACAGGGGCACAATGACCTCCCTGCTCCTGCTGGCCACACTATTCCTGATGCAGGCCAGCATGCCATTGGCCTTCTTGGCCACCTGGGCACACTGCTGGCTCATGTTCAGGTAGCTGTCGATCAGCACCCCCAGGTCCCTCTCTGTTTGGGAGTTCTCCAGCCACTCCAACCCCAGCCTGTAGCTCTGCATGGGGTTGTTGTGGCCACAGAAGCTTTTCTAGATGGCAAGGGATATAGTCCACAGATGCACTATATACCTTTAAAGTAGAAGACAGTAGATTGGATATTAGGAATAAATTCTTACATGAGGGTGTTGAGACACTGGAACAGGTTGCCCAGAGAAGCTGTGGATATTCCCTCTCTGAAAGTGTTCAAAGCCCAGTTGGAAAGGAGATTGAGCAGCCTGGAGTAGTGGAAGGTGTCCCTGCCCATGGGGGTGGGGTTGGAGCTAGGTGATCTTTAAGGACCCTTCCAAAACAAACCTTTTTATGATTCTGTATGGAAAAAAAAAATGGAAGTCAAGAAGGCAGTGCTATTCTAATCTCACAGGCATACTACAGATATTTTTGTAGCTTATTTTTTTGCTACATGTTTTTCTACAGCAAAGTAACTTCCAGATTTTCACTTTGCATCTAGTCAAAACCAGGCAAGCTAACAGGGAGTTTTGTTTGGTTTGGCATTGTTTGGTTTGGTTTAGGTTGGGTTAGGTTTGTTTTCTTTTGTTCTAAGGCAAATGAAAACAAACAAACAAACAAAAAGTAAGCTCCTGTACATCAGAACACATGAAATGGTTAACTATTGGGGCAGGAGGCAGGGGGAAGGAATCCAAGGAGCCCAGTGAAAATGTTTATTGTTGCAATTAATACTGCCTAAAAGCTGGGATTTGCATCAACCAAAACTCTTGGATGTTTTGGTTTTTTTCTTGTCCACCTTACTTGGAGAAATCCTTAGAGATATTTCAGCAGAAAAAAAGCTCTGCTCAAAACCAACCATTGCAGTTAAAAAGCATTTGTCTGTGAGTGGTAATAGAGCTCCTAATATTTCTTGGCCCCAAATATCTCCATTGTGAACTTGCAGAATTTTTCTGGATAGGTGTTTTGTGTAAAATTAGATGTTCTTGTAATTGCCTTTGTTATGAATGTTTAGTAATTCACAAAAAAGGGGGTTGATGATAATATTTCAGCCAGCTTTCACTGCAACATGTTAACTGGTTTTGGGTTTCTTGCTCGGAATGAAATCGTTCAGCTTAAAGTCTTTTCTTATTTTTTTCTAAGGATTATGCACCTCTAAGTTTGTTTAGTTTTTTTTACTAACTCCCCCTTTTACTCTGGAAGCTACTTAACTGTGTTTGGTCTCCATAGTGCACAGTAATACATAACATTTTGAAACAGGTGGAGTTCCCTAATGTGTATTTATTATAATCATCTCAGAAGCTTCATCAGCAATGCTACCATTCATAACAAATGAGGAAATGAAACTTCACAGTGTTTGAATTGCTGCTTTATTTTGATCTTGCAGCAGAGCCATCTTTTATTTGTTCTTCAGCAATAAGATCCAGAAAGGTCAAAACAATTATTTTCCTATCTAAGTAGTTCACAGAAATTCTATTAATTGTAAATTAAATTAAATCAGTGAAGATGAGAAAGAACTTCAAAATGCCCTGAAACTGAATAGCAGCTATATTCCAAATATTACAGCATTAACATCTCTGTGAGAAGCTTACAAATATACCTATTCAAATAGAACATCTTTATTCTGGTTTAATGATTTCTTATCTATCAATGTTACAAAATAAATTAAGAACATGGGAAGTAAGTGAGGACAGAGACAATGTAGAGCTCTGCCTGGTTTCAATAAACATTCATATTTAATAAGTAGTTTCTTGCTGTGAACAATACCGTATCATCGTATCATAGTATCAGTCAGGGTTGGAAGGGACCACAAGGATCATCTAGTTCCACCCCCCTGCCATGGGCAGGGACACCCCACACTACATCAGGCTGGCCAGAGCCTCATCCAGCCTGCTCTTAAACACCTCAAGGGACGGGGCCTCAACCACCTCCCTGGACAACCCATTCCAGGGTTTCGCCACTCTCATGGTGAAGAACTTCCCTCCTCATGTCCAGCCTGAATCTCCCCACCTCCAGCTTCATTCCATTCCCCCTAGTCCTATCACAACAGTTGGGTTACTGATTCTTTATTTCTTAGCAAACCAGATAATAACCTTTCATTTAGGGTCAGGTGAGGAAGGCTCTCAGTGTCACTGGGGACTACAACAATGTCCCTAGGAACTATCCTCTGCTGCTAGAGGCAAAAGGGGTTGTAGTCCTTTTCAAACCAACATTTCGAACAACTGGGATGCAAACTGGCAGGGTACATAGTACTGCTTGGCACAGTCTAAATATGCCTCCTGTCTACACTGAGAGTATAGAGGGAGCTAGTTTATACTTTCCTATGTTTTTGCAGATGAATAGAATTAACCATGTTGGAAAAGACCTTTGAGATCATGGAGTCCAACCTATCATCCAACACTATCTAATCAACTAAACCATGGCACCAAGTGCCCCATCCACTCTCTTCCTAAACACCTCCAGTGATGGTGACTCCACCACCTTGCTGGCCAGCCCATTCCAATGGCAAATCATTCTTTCTATGAAGAAGTTCTTCCTAACATCCAGCCTAAACCTCCCATGGTGCAGCTTGAGACTGTGGCCTCTTGTTCTGGTACTGGTTGCCTGGGAGAAGAGACCAATCCCCATCTGGCTACAATCTCCCTTCAGGTAGTTGTAGAGAGCAATAAGGTCTCCTCTGAGCCTCCTTTTCTCCAGGCTATGCAACTCCAGCTCCCTCAGCCTCTCTTCACAGGGCTGTGCTCAAGGTTGTGGAGTCTCTCTCTCCGGAAATATGCAAGACCCACCTGGATCCATTCCAGTGTGATCTGGTCTAGGTGATCCTGCTCTGGCAGGGGGGTTGGACTGGGTGGTCTTTCAACATTCCTTCCAGCCCTTAACATTCTGTGATTCTGTGAGGTTTCACTAACTGTAGTAGTAATGACCTTGAAATGTGTCTTCCTGCTTATTACAGAAAACTGCACATGCAAGCTGTTAATGGGTATTGCAATGTGCAGCCGTCACCAGGGCGTTTCAGATGTCAGGTTAACATGATATGGATTAACTCAGCAATCAGCATTCAACAATGTACAGTAAGCACTGTAACAATACTGGCAAATTAACTTTGGAAACAAAATGTAGCACACTAATGTGATTATTACTCAGAAATTTCTAGGCACACTTTGCGTGTCGTAATTACTGAAGGTCTTGCACATGTGGCCGTTTCCACAAGGTGGTTTGTCGTACTTCAACACCCTCTAAGCAAATGCTAGATCTGCCACCAAATACTGAAAAATAGAAAATGATGATTCTGTCTTGCAAAATAAAAATAACAAATAATTCCTGACTCTCAGAACATCTCCCCAATGAACTTTCCTTTGCTTTATGGGCAGTGTTATATTGCTCAATGTGGTGAGTTGAAATTACCCCTCCAACTAATTCGAGAGAATTACCCCCTAAAATGAAATTGCCAGGCCAGCTCAGGTGGAAGCAAACGAAGCTATATTTACAAGCAAACTACAGTCTAGAAATACGAAATGCAATGAATATGTACAAAACAAGAACCTCCCTGGACAAAAGCAGGGGGCTACCACTAGTTTCCCCCTCTGCCCCCTGCACAAAGGAATGAGAAAGAGGAGAAAAGCAGAGAGTAACTTGTTAGCCACAACAAAGAAACACAGCCAAGGTCAGCAAGGCAGCAGAAGCAACCAGGTAGTATGTGCTAGAGCAAAGAAACTAAGGAGTTAGATTGTACAACTCACTTCATGTTAATTATCAGACCAATGGGATTTCAACTTTATTATTATTTGTCCCTTTGCATCCAGTGGTAATTTATTAATATTCTACCACTTTCTACTCAATCTGTGGCATCAGCCTGAAACTGCCACACTCAGTGAGTGGCACATGCTACTTACAATCTCTGCTGGTTTTGTTTTTAAGAGCTTAACCATAAGAGATATGTCTTGATAAGCTGGCTTTCTAAGGAACTAGTGTGCTGTCCAAGAAATGGAAGAAATCTCAGAGGCAAGAATAGAATAGAACTGGGGCTGACAGCAGAAAACAGGATGAGAGACATACAGGAGTGAGAAGACGACCAGCGAATTTCAGTAGGTCCTAGCCTAAACAGTGACTGCTATATAGGTAGAGACACTACTTATACCTGAGTGATACTATAGCCTTTCACACTCACTTTCTTAGAGGAAATTCTGTTTCAGTTACTGGGTTCCAGCTTTATCACACAAACACTTCACACTTGGCAAACAAACCTGGCACTTACTGCAACTGCTTACAGATGTGCAGCTCTCATTTTGGGCCAATGCACAGACGCCGAGTGCCTTCCTCAGGCTCTAATCCCCGTTTCTTTACTCAGGTTGCTGCAAATCACCTGCTCAAAGTTTCATTCTGACTGAAACACTTCACTTTTCATGTATTTGGGTTTAATAAATTAGCATTTGCATGCTTTTGGGGACCAGCAATTACTAATGCATAGCTAATGATACTTGTAGGGGCATGACATTTACTGTCAACCCGTAGAGGCCTGTTAGTTATAATTATGATCAATTTTTATGCTTTGTTTCCACTCTTTTTTCCCCCTTCCATATTCTGTACTACTCTCATGCTTTGCTTTATTTCTCTTCTAGCTTTTGGTACTTTCCATCCTCATGGTCCCACTCTCCACCTCGTATTTCTTTGCATGCCTGGAATCATGGAGCATCTGCTCTTGTTTTGCCTCATTTAACTTCAGCCTGTAGATTTCTTCTGATGTTGCAGTAGAAATTAATGCTTTGATCGCAACTCCACACAGGGTATGTGCAGGTGTAACAGAAGCATTTCTTTAAAAGTAGACCTCTTTATTTCAACTATTTTAAAAACTAGGGTTTTTTTATTAATTATGCAATTTAGGTTTTGATAAGGGAATGTTTAATATGTCTGGTGTACAATGCAAGGGGTTTTCAGCTTTGTTCCAGCTTCAGTTTTTGAGTAATTAATTAAATAATAAGTAACTATTACACAGAATCAACCAGGCTGGAAAAGACCTCAGAGATCATCAAGTCCAATCTATCACCTAATACCTAACACCTCCTGACAACTAAACCATGGCTCCAAGTGCCACATCCAATCCTTTTTTGAACACCTTCAGGCACAGGGACCCCACCACCTCCCTGGGCAACACATTCCACTGGCCAATTAGCATGTATTCTTATTCTAAAAGAGGGTCACAAACGTCCCAGTGCAATAGCACACTTTTATTTCTGGCAAAAGATGTCTTATTTGTCATGCTTCTATTTTTTTTTTCATCATTGTTTTTCTTCCACATTGTTGTGTTTGAGTTTGTTTTTTTTTTCCTTCTTAATTTGCATAATCTTCTAACAGTAACATTTCATTTACAGCTCCCATGCCACTAAAGGGACTTTATTTGGGTTATGTAGCATTAACATTTCTTTCCCCACTCTTTGATCCATTTCTCTGTGTTGCTAGCCTTTCCTTAGTCTGCTTTTATTTGAATTTTGAGTGTTACAACAGCAGCAGATACAGCTTTTTCTCAAATGATTACCTCAAAATGATAGGATTATAGCCTCAAAGGATATTATAATGGGATTAGAGAGTATCTACCTGGACAGTTACCATACAGCATCTGCTTTGTACTTGCTATATTTGATGTGTGTCTTAGCCCTAAGCCTACCCCCTGCCCTGGGTGAGCAGTGGAGGGAGGTACTCCTGTGGGAGGTAAGAAGTATGAATTTCAGCTCATTTTGCATGAGGAGGGTACTTCAGTTTCCTTAGAAACTGCTTTAATCTCTAGTCTATTTTACTTTTTGTGTGTGTGTGTCCTCCTCCTCCTTTGACAGACAGGCTTTAAATGAAAAGAGTGAACCAATTTTCCATAAGCAAAGGAGTTCAAGTGCAGATGGGATTCCAGGCTGTGAATCCCACTTTCACAGAGTACACAATTTGGGCTGAATTTAGGCGCTTAAAAGAGAAAGGCAACGTTGAACCTCATATCTATGAATTTTTTTGTTGGCTGGCCTATGCTTTTCCTTGTTTAGGAAGTTGATTACTGTGAATCCTCCCCCTGAGCACCCATCTGTCTCTTTTCATTTTACTTTGTACTGAAACATCCAGCTAGGGTTCATGAACTTCCATCACAGCTCTGGAAGGAAAAACAAAAATAGATTTGGCCCATCATCAATATGTGTAGCTTCCATGGAGGATCTGAGACTTTCAGCTTGGCATGTTTGAAGTACAGACTGGGTGTAATATGTATTTGTTTAGGATCTAACCGTCCCTGATCAAATTAGGAGGTATAGTGCATAGAAAATCTCAGTTAGCGCCCCATCACCATCAGCAGTCACAGTATCACCAGGGTTGGAAGAGACCTCAAAGACCATTGAGTCCAAATCCATGAGCTCAGTTCTCCTTTAAAAGAGATTTTAGGTTTCTAGTGCCCAATGTGGTTTTGCTTAATGAAGAGCACAGGCATTTCAAAACCACTTAGAGCCTTCCAAAATGGAATAAAAATTAGTTGCTTTAGAAATCATACCATTCATTTTTATCCTAATTCTTCCTGCTTCTAAAAAAACCCTGCCTTTCTAGGAGCTGATGGGACACTTCCTCAAAAAACTGTGTAGCAACAAGTGGTGGCAGCATTTGGGGATAATGTCTAGATAATTTCTATTTGCAGTCTGGCTTGACTGAGCTTTTCTGCACTACCTGTTAACTGCACAATGATCTAGGGTGATAGTGGGGAAGTGAAGTCTAATTTCATTCCCTTGGTTTCTGAATTTTATCCAAGTTGGCTTTCATAAACTGCATCAGTACAGGTTGGGAGGTGATCTGCTAGAAAGCAGACCTGTGGAGAAGGACCTGGAAGTCCTGGTGGATAACAAGTTATCCACAGGACAGCAATATGCCCTTGTGGCCAAGAAGGCCAATGGGTTCCTGAAGTGCATTCAGAGGAGTGTGTCCAGCAGATCAGGAGAGGTTCTCCTCCCACTCTGCTCTGCCTTGGTGAGGCCCCACCTGGAATATTACATCCAGTTCTGGGCTCCCCAGTTCAAGAGGGACAGGGATCTACTGGAGAGAGTCCAACGGAGGGGTGCAAGGATAATAAAGGGACTGCAGCACTGCCAGATGAGGAGAGTCTGAGAGCCCTGGGGCTTCTTTGTCTGGAGAGGTGAAGGCTGAGAGGGGATGTAATAAATGTCTATAAATATCTGAGGGCTGGGTGTCAAGAGGGAGAGGACAGGCTCTGCTCAGTTGCACCCTGTGATAGGACAAGGGGCAATGAATATAAACCACAGCACAGGAGGTTCCACCTCAACATGAGGAGGAACTTACTGTGAGGGTCACAGAGCACTGGAACAGACTTCATTCTCTTGAGACTTTCACAACTCATCTGGATGTGTTCCTGTGTGGCCTGTGCTGGATTCTATGGTACTGCTTTGGCAAGGGGTTGGACTTGATGATCTTCGGAGGTCCCTTTCAACCCCTAACATCCTGTGATCCTTTGTGATCCCTTCTTCCTCCTGATCATCAGGGAAATATTTAGCAATCTTTCAGAACTGAATGAGAAAAGTCTGGCCATTGTATTAATCCAATCTCAACAGCTGGGATATAAATCACAGTGAATAATTTTTTTTTCCTCCATATTGTATTATTTCCTCATTTGCAATTCCAGGTAAACTTTTCTTAAGCACCTCAATAATTTAGGTACCTAAATTCCAGTTTTCAACATGGAGTGAGCCATTTACCTCTGTCTCTTCCTTCCCTAAGCATACAAGAGAGATCAAAATTCTTCCCCTGATTTTCTACTTCCTTTGGTAGTCTTTGGATCGTGATTTTTATCATGTATTTAAAAGTACTCGGCATAATAGGGGGAGAACTTTAATTGAGGCCTCAGGCACTATTGTAACACAGGTAATAAGGAATAATTATAGTAGCAGGTGTTGCCAGCTATTAATTCCATTCTCAGGGAAATTCACACTCCTTTATTTGAGAGTGTAACTCTTCAGCGGGAGTTTTCCTTCCTTTGGCTCCTTTTTGCAAGCAGATTATTCCCCCACACAATTTTTACTCTTAGAAGACAATGCAATCAGATTGGAACTTTAGAATCGTAGAATTGTTAGGGTTGGAAGGGACCTCTAGGATCAGCTAGTTCCAATCCCCCTGCCATGGGCAGGGACACCTCACACTAGAGCAGGTTGCCCACACTCAAGCTGGCCTTAAAACCTTCATAGATGGGGCTTCTACGAATTCAACTTGAAGTCACTTCTTTATGTTTTACAGTTTCCTGAATATTGGTCTCCGTGCAATCCATACCACCCAGGCTCTTCTCAGTTGCACTCTGTGATAGGACAAGGGGTAATGGATATAAACTACAGCACATAGGTTCCACCTCAACATGAGGAGGAGCT
Organism: Colaptes auratus; assembly: GCA_015227895.2. Classification (NCBI taxonomy): domain Eukaryota; kingdom Metazoa; phylum Chordata; class Aves; order Piciformes; family Picidae; genus Colaptes; species Colaptes auratus. The sequence continues at coordinate 43,646 of JAAWVA010000091.1, read as the reverse complement.
TCTTCACTGTGAGGGTCACAGAGCACTGCAACAAGCTCCCCAGAGAGGTTTTGAAGTCTCCTTCTCTGGAGACTTTCAAGATCCATCTGGATGTGTTCCTTTGTGACCAGTGCTGGATTTTATGGTCCTGTTCTGGCAGGGGGTTTGGACTCAAAGATCTTCAGAGGTCCCTTCCAACACCTAACATCCTGTGATCCTGTGACACACCATGCAGCTGATGCCAAGAGGAGTAAGCGGGTTGCCCTGAAGACACAACTGGCTCAGATATGGAACCCTAGCCACCTAGGTATCCAGGAAATGATAACAAAATGGTCAGAAGGCAAAGATTTTGGGGCATTACCAGAAGAGGAGAAGGTAACTTGCCGAAGAGGCCCCACCATGTAAACAAACTGCTAATGATAATGAGAAGTGATGTACTCTGTTCACTGGTGGGAAAACTTCAAAGGTGGAAGGCCGCTGTATAAATCCCTACATGATGAGCTGCTGAAGCTCCTGAAGGAAAAGATGAATCCTGCAGAGGTGAAAGCCATCCAATTGGCTTTTGATACTACTGAGTGAAAATGGTGGCCAGTGCTCTGTCTCTATACCATCTCATGGATGGTGGCAAAATAATTGGAAGCAAAGCAACTGGCAGTGCAGAAGTAAACCCATCTGGGCTGCTGAATTGTGGGAAGATATTGGTGCTCAGGTAAAGAACCTGACAGTGAAAGAATTTCACATGGATGCCTTTCCACAACACCTTTCAGTCTCTTCCAACTGAAACAGTTCCTGGCTGGTGTGAGTATAATTCTTACATGCTGTAACAGGAATTGCAAAGCAGTTACTCAGGAGGAAATTTGGTGATGATGATAAATGTGAGATTCAGGCCCTCGCCTCTGAAAACAGTTGTGCATGGGAGACTAAGCAGCTGAATATCAGCAGATGTATTCCCCAAAGAAGGACATTTACTTTTCTCCCTGCTTTTGAGGATGCAGATTGAGAGGAAAAAATATTTTTTTCTCCACTTGTTCACTTGTGCATGAGACAGTACTTACAGAGGTTCCAGCAGGCTCAGGAAGTGAGTTGTGGTAAAAGACTTCTAAGGAAGGCTGTCAGGACAGCTAAGAGTGAATACTGGCAGAAGTCAAATGAATACACGTTCTAGTCAGCCTGAGCTTCCTGAGGCTTTTAATACATGGGACATGCCTCCACTGTGTAATTCTTGGATGGCAGCACTGTAAATTTCTTAAACATTTCTTTAATAAGGTTTTGAGCAAGTGCATTTGCAGCCTCTGTCCAGGAGCTCACACTCTTGCTCTGGGGGAGGGGATGGGGACACCCTGGCTCTTCCTGTGCTTCTGCCTTCACTCTTTTTGCTGTTTTGCCATGCTTTTGAGCTCTTCACCTGATTGATTTCACTAAAATGGCAGCTAAACCAGGGCTTAAACTGCCACTGTCACTCTTGACCCCATCCATGATGAGTCAGAGCCACCTCTGGCCAGGAGCTCTTCCCACTCTGATGGGGGGGGACTGAGGACATCCTGGCTCTCCCTGCACTGCAGCCTGCCAATTTCTCAAGACAGTAGATTGCAGCATATATGTGGCATGGCAAACTGATCTTCAGGTTGGGATTTGGGGTTCGTTTGCTTGCTTGTTTTACAGCGGTGAATAAAAACTTAGGCACTGCATGGCAGTCATTGGCCAGATTAAGCTCTCGAGCTTGTCCAAGTTCAGGGAGGATTTTCACTTGTGCAGTATGAAGTATAACTGTGGAATTATACAACACTGAAGTTTCCATAAATCTCCAGGTGTTTCACAGTGTCTGATCCTTGGCTTTTCAGAAATGACTCTTTAAGGCATAACTGTTCTTCTTGTGTAAAGAAATTCATCCAGGACTAGATGGAAGAAAGGATCTCATGAATAGTACGCTGAGAAACCTGGCATTATAAAGGACTTTCTAGGTCTCTTGAAGATGTTTACAAAAGCATTAATATCCCTGTTCACTATATCCATGGAACACTCCTGCATCCATTCAGGCTGAGGCAGGACAGGGACTTAACTTTCAGAGTTTCCCATGAATTGAGTGATTTTGGAGCAGAAGAAAACTTCAGGAGAACCCCTCTGTTCTTGGTGTCACGATGTGGAGAGAAGAATAAGGTTGTAATCACTACCTAACCGCATCATTTAACAAGAGAAGGCACATGAGTCATGCAGTCTTGACAGTTGGAACCCTCCTGCTGCTGTCAGCTTCCTTTCTGGGCTCCTTTGTCTCTGGAGAAAAAGATATGTACTGACAGAAGAAAGGAAAGGTTAAGAGGTTAGTGCTGTCTGACTTGTTTCTTCCATCTCTCCTTCCAGCCTTCCTTCCCTTCTTCCTTTTCCATCAACTGTAAATACTGAATTTTAGTCCTCCATGAGGAGCAAAAGAAAAATGCTTGGTTCCAACATCAAGCTGTAAACAAGGTGGATGGTTCACAGAAAGAATGTTCTGAGGACTGGGGTTAAGAAGGAGTACCTGGAAGAGCTAATTTACATGAGAAAAGCTCAGTACTGTCTTTCTCTGGAAGTGTATAATGCAGCCATCTATAAGCTAGAGCACTAGGATTTTTTCATTCATGCTTGGGGTGGCATTTCAGTGGATAAATTGGTCTAATATTATCTCTCTGTGACAAATGTAAATTGCTGTAATGGTGTAGAATCATAAATGCAACATGTTGGAAGGGACCTTTGAAGGTCATGTTGTCTAACTCCCCCTCAGCAAGTAGGGACATCTTTAACTACATCAGGTTCCTCAGAGCCCCATCAAGTTTGGCCTTGAATGTCTCCTGGGATGGGGCCTTCACCACATCCCTGGGTGACCCGTTCCAGTATTTTACCTCTCTCACTGTAAAAAACTTCCTCCTCACATCCAGCTGAAATCTACCCTGCTCCAGTTTCAAACCATTGCCCCTCATCCTATCACTACAAGCCCTTCTAATCAGTCCTTCCCCAGCCTTCCTGTAGATCCCCTTCAGATACTGAAATGTTAGAAGGTCTCCCTGCAGCCTTCTCTTCTCCACAATTCTCCAGCAGCCACAATTCTCTCAGCCTGTCTCTGTAGGAGAGATGCTCCAGCCCTCTGATCATCTTATTGACCCTCTGCTGGACCCACTCCAACACCTCTATGACCTCCTTGTTTTGGGGATCCTAAAGCTGGACATGGTACTCAAGGTGAGGTTTCACCAGAGCAGAGTACAATGACAGAATCACCTCTCTCGACCTGCTGGCTCTGCTTCTTTTGACACAGGCCAGGATGCAATTCTCCTTCTGGGCTGCAAGTGAACAGTGTTGGCTTTTGTCCAGCTTCTCATCCACCAGTGCCCTCAAGTCCTTTTCTACAGGATTGCTCTCAATCTCATCATCCCCCAGACTCTGTTGATAATGGGGATAGTCCTGACCCAGGTGCAGGACATTGCACTTTGCCTTAATGAATCTCATGAGATTCTCCTCAGTTCACTTCTGCAGCCTGTCCAGGTCCCTATCGATGGCATCCCATCCCATCCCATCCCATCCCATCCCATCCCATCCCATCCCATCCCATCCATCCCATCCCATCCCATCCCATCCCATCCCTCAGTCTTATCAGCTGTACCACTCAGCTTTGTGGTGTCGGCAGACTTGCTGAGAGTACACTCAGCCTCACTGTCAATATCATTAATGAAGATATTGAACAGCACTGGTCCCAGTGTGGGCCTTTGAGGGACACCATGTGTCACCTGTATAGAAATGTTTATTCCCCTGGTGATTTGTTGCTTGATGCAGCCAAAAGTATGGTTTGTACCATAAGCACTTTTGAAGGACAAGACCAAATCTCCATGGCAGTCACATCACTGAGGGTCAGCAACACTGGACATACATTATCTGTGACATTCCCCATTCCTTAATACCCTTTATTAATTAAGTGTTGAGTGGATGGATGATTGCAGATAGAAACACTATACAAATTATGAAATCCAGAGAAGAGATGGTGAAGGGCCTGGAGAACATGTCATATGAGGATTGGCTAGAAGAATTGGGACTGTTTAGTCTAGAGAAGAAAAGACTAAGGAGCAAGCTCGTTGCTCTCTACAACCACCTAAAAGGAGTTTGTAGCTAAGCAGGTCGCTCAGCGCTGGTCAGGCCACACCTTGTGTACTGTGTCCAGTTCTGGGCCCCTCCATTTAGGAAAGATTTTGAGTTGCTGGAACGTGTCCAGAGAAGGGCAACAAAGCTGGGGAAGGGTTTTGAGCACAAGCCCTATGAGGAGAGGCTGAGGGAGCTGGGCTTGCTTAGCCTGGAGAAGAGGAGGCTCAGAGGAGACCTCATTGCTCTCTACAACTACCTGAAGGGAGGTTGCAGCCAGATGCGGGTTGGTCTCTTCTCCCAGGCAACTAACACCAGAACAATAGGTGCACCAGGGGAGGTTTAGGCTGGATGTTAGGAAGAAGTTCTTCATAGAAAGAGTGACTGGCCATTGGAATGTGCTGCCCAGGGAGGTGGTGGAGTCACCATTACTGGAGGTGTTTAAGAACTTAGAGACTGGATGAGGCACTTGGTGCCAAGGTTTAGTTACTTGGATGGTGTTGAGTGATAGTTTGGACTTGATGTTCTCTGAGGTCTTTTCCAACCTGGTTAATTCTGTTCTGTTCTATTCTATTCTACCATACATTTATAATTATATTTAAATGGCCTCAAATTGCACCAGGGGAGGTTTAGACTGGATAGTGTGAAAAATGTCATTACTGAAATAGTGGTCAGGCATTGGAACAGGCTGCTCAGGGAAGTACCCCTGGAAATGTTCACAAAACATGTAGACAAGGCACTCTGGGACATGGTTAAGTGGGCATGGTGCTGTTAGGTCAACAGTTGGACTCATTGACCTTAAAGGTCGTTTCCAACCAAAACAATTCCATGGTTCTATGAAATTGAAGGGAGGCAAAAACAACTGGCTGTCTTTGAATGAAGTATATGTTACTACAAGGAAAAACCTCTAGACTACAGGCAGCTTGAAAGATGTTTATATTCTGATTATAAATTTATGACTTAGTCTTTCCAATATTCATGAATTCTGAGAGTATTTGCCTTAGGCATGTTAGAATAGCGAAGCCTTGCAACTGGCAATAACTGCTTAACACTCAGAACAACATAATTATATACTTTTGAGCATTTTAACAATTGATTTGAGGATGTATATGTTCACTTTAAAAAGCAAGCATGCTCTTTTGGAGGAGTCAAACTGCTCTTTCATCATTTTGGGTTTCAAAGCTGGTTTGCCTCCAAACAAATCACATTGCTTTCATTTCACATGCACAGGCGTTTTACAGGTCTTATCGTTCGTGAGCCCCGCTCGGTATGAGCTTAAAAGTTTAATCAGACTAAAAAGCAGAGTCCGCTGATGTTCTCTAGACCTGCTGAGTTTAGAGCTGTTAGGAGAAGAAATGTTCCCTTTGCATCCTCAAAAAGTCAAATTAATTGCCACGCAGTGATTCCTTCCGAAGAGCCTAATTGCTTGAGAAGACTTTAAACATGGATGTGTAACCCTACTGCCTGCCTTGGATGATTTCTGTGTGTTTGTTTTTCACTGCTCTTTGTGCTCTAAATACTCTGTGGCGAGGATTTAATTTTTTAAAACTATCAATTACTTCATTTAACGTTCAAAGAAGGATATTTGTGCAATTAACAAATAATTCCTCAGGATTTAGTGTGAATCAAACTCCTTTTTATATATTTTTTAAAATTTTCTTATGAATGGCAAATGTTCACAGAAAGGTTTGAAAAGGTTTGACTTTAACAGTCTGTGTTCTGGCAGCCTCAACACAAGGACATTGAACTGCTGGAGCGGGTCTGGAGGAGGGCCACAAGGATGATCAGCTGGTTGGAGCACCTTGTAAAGTCTCAATCCGGAGAGGGAAAGAGATTCAGGTTTTTAATGAATATTCCCATGTTGTGAAATTAGAGGCACAAACGAGGCCAAAATATCAACAGCTAGACTATTTATTACATAAATACAGTGGATGGACATAAATAAAGTGGATGGATCAGAAGGGGAGAGAGAGGAAATAGAGAAGAGAGAAGAGGAAAGGAATTCTATTACCACACCCCTCACCCCCCAAGACAGTTTGAGTCTGTGGAGGAAAGGTGCTGCAGGAGATGTTGGGTCTGTAGAGGAAGGGTGCTGAGGCTTTGGCTGTAGAAGGGATGTGGTCCTCTGGGCAGCTTCTTCAGCTCCATGAGTTGCAGCAGCCGGAACTTAGGGCACAGAGAGAGGGTTTACAGAGTCCAAGATCTTCTCCGTTTTTCTTCTCCTAAGTCAGTAGTTGCTCCAGTCTTTTATACAGTTTTTTAGTCCTCAGGCAAGTGTCCAGGTGTTGTTCCCCAGGGTATCGTTCTGGGAAATCATCTTTTGGTAAGTGTCCAGGTATCCTTCCCCAGGAAATCTTTTTGTGTACTCAGGTGAGTTTGGGCAGGGTCTGGATGGAGGGGGGAGGAGGCCTCCACCTCCTCCTGCTCCATCTACCTACCCACACACCCTTTACACATCAGGGAATCCATTGTCCTTTCCTGGGGTATCTGATGGCTGGAAATGATCTTGTCCTGAAGGCGTGATGGCTGGGCCCTTGGGCCATTGTTGTAAGCCAGCTGCAGTCCCGTGAGCAATGTTATCTTTGCACCTTCCAAGAGTCCTTCCAGTGGCTCTGCCCAACGCACATCAGCTATTGTCTGGGCAAGCAGCAAGTGATTTTATCTTTGTTGAGTCACACCAGGAGAGACAAGCTTTAGTCTCTCACACACCTCCATTATGGTGACAGGCTGAAAGAGTTGGAGTTGTTCAGCCTGGAGAGAAGGCTCCAGGGAGACCTTCCTGTACCTGAAAGGGGCCTACAAGAAAGTTAGGAAGAGACTTTTTATAAGGGCTCATTGTGATAGAACAAGAGGGAACAGACTGAAGCTTGATAATGGCAGATTTATAGTGGATATTACAAATAAATTCTTTACAGTAAGGGTGATGAGCCACTGGAACAGGTTGCCCAGTGGATGCCCCCTCCCTAGATGTGTTCAAGGTCAGGTTGGTTAAGGCCTTGAGCAACCTCATCTAGTGGAAGGTGTCCTTGCCTGTGGCTGGGGTTTGGGAACTAGATGATCTTCAAGTTCCCTTCCCACCCAAACCATTCTATTAATCTACAAATCTATGAGTCTATGTTTATTAAACTATTTGGTCTACATTGTTGGTAGTACAGTTCTTCCTTAGAGGATCATGGAAAAAGAAAGAGACTGCAAGTGTGGTTCTTTTAGTATCTAAATACTGAGGGAAGCATATTATGGTGTAGATTAGCAGAGAGGAACAAAGGAGGGCTCTACAACATAATAATGTATGTGATGTAGGAATAGTAAAAAACTGTTTTTTCCTTTGTTTTAGTTTGAAATAAAATATTTAGGAATTATCATGGAGTACAATATTTGTGTCTGTCACTTTCTGTGAGGGCTATTTACTGCTCTATGGATAAGGACTACTTCCTAAATTCTAGGAAGGTGGGGGTGGGGAAAAAGAATGAGGCTTTAGTATTGGATGATAGGTTGGACTCGATCTCAAAAGGTCTCTTCCAACCTGGTTAATTCTATTCTAATTCTATTCTAATTCTATTCTATTCTATTCTATTCTAGTGCTGGATGATGTAGTGGGTAACTTTCAGTAGCTGTAACGTTAGCATCTCTGGAACTAGTGAATTGTTGTACAGGTTCCTGCTTAGACTGGATGACCTCCTCCAGCCACTTGTACACACATGGATGCGCATGCACAAACACACAGTACCAGAGGCTTAGAAAACTCCATCCAGGTCCTCCAGCTCTTTTAATGCTTTATGGAAACAGAATCTATTCAAATAGATGACATCTGTAAATATTTCTGGAAAAAGAAGGGGGAAAAAAAAGGTGCATCAAAAAATAAATTACTTTTTCAGTGCTCTAAATACACTATTTTAAATAACTTAAAAGAAGTATATTAAATGTAGGGGGAGGTTTCTTCTATCCCTGTGCATGCTGGTAGATGTGAAAATGCCCTATTCTTAACTCCTTGGTTCTAAATAAAATGTTTATTACAGCTGAATCTTATGCATCTCATTGCTGTCTTGATAAAGTCTCAGTGCTAAAAGGTTTAATAATAAAGTAGATTGCTAAAGCAGCTACACTCAGCGTTCATTCTAACTTCAAATGATTTGAGTTTTAAAGTTGTATTTCTAATGGCTTCCAGTGATTTGCTGGATACTTCAACTGGGTTTTGATATGCCCAATTTTTGATCACAGTGCAAGCAGGAACCATGTTTATGTAAATCTTGAGGGTGTCTACATCTTGATGGACTGTGTATGTGACTCTGTCACTCTTTGGTCACACAGACACAGGTTCAGTCATTAGGACAGCGCAAACTCTAAGCAAATCACAGAACCTGACAGTGTGTCACAGCTTAAGTGTGGCTTTGAAGAAATGGGAAGGAATAATGCCCTGATAACATTTAGTCATTGCTTCCCAAAAGCTGAAGCTGAGAAATGACGGTGTTGAAGTCAATTTGTATTCTGAAGGTGTTTCAGCAGATAATTATTTCCAACTCATATTAAAATTAGATGGATCGCTTTTCAGGTGCCTGTTTTCAAACACAGCATAAAAGTGGGAAAATGCTTGCATCCCATAGCTTGCAGCAACATAAGCAGGTTAGATTTGTTGCTTGATCTTTTATGCTGTGCTGGTATTGTGAGATTATTCTGAATAATACTTGCCTCATTTCATCATCTTCATGTAGACACTCTCATGGTCATACCTGTGTAATTATTAGTAACTATCCTAACATAGAATCATAGAACTGTTAGGGTTGGAAGGGACCTCAAGGATCAGCTAGTTCCAAGCCCCTGCCATGGGCAGGGACACCTCCACTAGAGCGGGTTGCTCACAGCCCCATCCAGCCTGGCCTTAAAAAACCTCCAGGGCTTCTACCTCTAGGGCTTCTACCACATCCCTGGGCAACCTGTGCCAGTGTCTCACCACCCTCATGGGGAGACCTTCTTCACAACATCCAATCTGATTCTATCCATTTCTAGTTTTGTTCCCTCTAGTCCTATCATTACCTGGCACCCTAAAAAGTCCCTCCCCAGTTTTCTTGTAGGTTCCCTTCAGATACTGGAAGACCACAATTAGGTCTCCTCTGAGCCTTCTCTTCTCCAGACTGAATAGCACCAACTCCCTCAGTGTGTCCTCAAAGAGAGGAGCTCCAGCCCTCTAATCATCCTCATGGCCCTTCTGTGGACACACTCAACCACACCCAGATCCTTCTTGTAATAGGGGTTCCAGAACTGGATGCAGTATTCTGGGTGGGGTCTCATCAGCACAGAGTGGGAAAATCACCTCCCTCGACCTGCTGGCTGTGCTTCTCTTGCTGCAGCCCAGGCTGGGATTTGCTTTCTGGGCTGCCACGTGTTCGTGTCAGTTTAAAATTAATTCCATAGAACTGAATGCTGGTTTAATTTGTTTCTAAAAAAAAATGTACAGTTTCACTGTGCTTTTTAACATCAGAATTATCTAATCTAATAACCTATTACAGAAGTTTGCCTATAGCCTGTATGTTTCTAAACCTGTGTGTGAATCTTGCCCTGGCTGCTTATATACTGTAACTGTCATGTTTCTGACCACATCAATGCCTTATCTTTTCTTATTTTCAGTTTATTTGGCCAATCACTCAATCTAAGTGATATATAAGCCAAGGGTTATTACTGGTACAGTTTTGATGTCAGAAAGCTTTCTTTCATTAATTTTAGAAATCTGGTTCTTTGGCTTTATTTAGCAGCTCCTAGTGCTGGCACTGCAATAAAGGGAACAGTTGATCATTATTTAGCTTTTAATATCTTTTGTTGTGGCATAGTCTCTTTTCTGTCATCTTCCATTTATGTTTGTTCTGCAGTCTTTTCAGTCCTTTACGCTGCTGGAGCTGCCCCATGAGTTTAATAATTTTTTTGTTATCATTACTTCAGGTTTCTATTTCTGTTGCTGTTTTTGGCATGGCCTTTTCTGTATTGACAAAACGATTTCGGTGGGTGCACATGACATGAATGTGTATCAAGATACACAGACAAAATATATGGTTATGTATGCTAACATTCTATATGGGACTTTACAGGGTGTCAGGTAATGATAGGACTAGGGGGAATGGAAAAAAAATAGAATTGGTTAGATTCAGAAGAAGATATTCACCATGAGATTGGGGAGACACTGAAACAGGTTGCCCTGGGAGGTGGTGGAGGCCCCATCCCTGGAGGTTTTTAAGGCTAGGCTGGATGTGGCTCTCACCAGCCTGATCTAGTGTGAGGTGTCCCTGCCCATGGCAGGGGGGTTGGAACTGGATGATCCTTGAAGTCCTTTCCAACCCTGACAATATTACGATTCTATGACAAATATGCACACGTGTATAGAAACATAAATGTACATAAATGAACACATGCAACATCGATGCCTCAGACACATGAATACACATATGCAAAAATACTTGCATCATACATGTTAGAACATATTTATAAACATATCTGGTGCTGTGCATTTGAATTCTGCAGACACTGGAATGGAATAAACTAGACTAGAATAGAATAGAATTAACCAGGTTGGAAAAGACCTTTGAGATAATCGAGTCCAACCTATCATCCAACACCATGTAATCAAACTCAACCATGGCACTCAACTAAGTGCCCCTTCATCCTTTTTTTCTTATACATAATTATTGTCCTTGTGTAGGTTCTATTTCTCAAAATGCAATATACAGTACAAAGCACCTTTGCTTTCTCTTAGGAGCAGTCTGCCAAAATTAAAGAGATCCCCATCTGATCCTTTGAAAGACAGTAAGGCTCACTGCAAATATAGTAAAAAAGGGCATCCCTTCCACTTGTTCTGGTTGGTTGTAGATGCTTATATAATAGTTTGTGCAAGATTAATGCTAGCTTCCCTGAGCTCAGTAATGGTATTCACTTTGTTTGGGACCTAAAGAGCAAGAGTCTCAGCCTGTGCCAGGGGAGGTTTAGACTGGATGTTAGGAAGAAATTAATCATAGAGAGAGTGATTGCCCATTGGAATGGGCTGCCCAGGGAGGTGGTGGATTCGCCATCATTGGAGGTGTTTAGGAGGAGACTTGATGGGGTGCTTGGTTGCATGGTTTAGTTGATTAGGTGGTGTTGGATGATGGGTTGGATGCAATTGTCTTGAAGGTCTCTTCCAACCTGGTCTATTCTATTCTGTTCTAAAGCTTGCAATTACTAGATGTGAGTCTGGAAAACAAAACTGTAATTCAGCATTAGATGTCAATTTTATAACACTCTGATCAGAAGAATATGACCTAAGCCCATTCACACATTTAAAATTGAACCCAGAACTGAGCTGCATATCTTAGCTACACTTCTCTAGGTTTTATTTTTGTTTGCTCAATGTTTTGTCAGGGGGTGGGGTGGGTGTTTGGATGTTTTTGTTGGGGTTTTTTCCTGTTTATTTGTTTGGTTTTGTTGGTTTTGTTTGGTTGTTTTCCTGTAGGGTGGTTTTTGGTTGTCATTTAATGGAGGGGCAAGACACAGAATCATAGAATTGTTAGGGTTGGAAGGGACCTCAAGGATCAGCAAGTTCCAACCCCCCTGCCGTGGACAGGGACACCTCACACTACATCAGGTTGTTAAGAGCCACATCCAGCCTGGCCTGAAAAAACCTCCAGGGATGAAGCTTCTACCACCCCCCTGGGCAACATTTTCCAGTGTCTCACCCCCCTCATAGAGAAAAAATTCCTTTTCAAGATAAGGATTCCTGGTTTGTTTATGAGTTAAATAACTTTCCTTTTAGAGGACTCAGGGGGACAACAAAGAGAGAAACTACCTGTCAGTGTAACAGAGTGGCTCTCACATGGTGTGCCTTTACCTTCAAAAGTGATTCCTTTTGGGTAGCAATTTTTTTGGTGAATTACAGCCAAAGTCCAGCCTCAGCATACAGTCTGCAGAGTAGCAGGCTCAATAAAGTGGAGTACTGTGAATGTACAAGAGGAGGAACCAAGAACCTTAGAACTGCTTGTTTGTTAAGAAATTGAAACAGCTGGAGGTTAGTCCAGGTAGGCAATGGTTTTGAACAGCTGTGCCTAACCTAGTAATGGCTAACCAGTGTAGTGTTCAGCACAAATGCAAGGATTTGTCTTCCCACAAATTCCCACCAACAGAACCTTCACCCTGGACTTCCGGAGGGCAAACTTCAGCCTCTTTAAGAAACTTATTTGTAAAGTTCCCTGGGTACCAACCCTCATGAACCGAGGGGTCCAGGAGGGTTGGACTTACTTCAAAAAGGAGCTCTTGAGGGCACAGGAACTGGCGGTCCCCATGTGTCGAAAGATGAGCCGGCGGGGAAGGCGACCGGCCTGGATGAGCAAGCAGCTCCTGGGGGAATTAAGGGAAAAAAAGAGGCTGTATCACCTTTGGAAGGGGGGGAAGGCTTCTCGAGGTAGGTTCAAGGAAGTGGTTAGATTATGTAGGAATAAAATTAGAGAGGCAAAGGCCCAGTTAGAACTGAAACTGGCCACCTCTGTGAAAGAAAATAAAAAGCAATTTTACAAATATATCAACGCTAAAAAGAAGGGCAAGAAGAACCTCCACTCCTTACTGGACCTGGAGGGGAACACGGTGACCGAAGATGAGGAAAAGGCTGAGGTCCTGAACGCCTTCTTTGCCTCCATGTTTAACAGCAAGGCAGGAGTCCAGGATGAGTGGCCTCCTGAGCTGGGTAATAGGGTCGGGGAGCAGTGTAATGCCCCAGAAATCCATGAGGAATTAGTTCGGGACCTGCTGAGCCACTTGGACACCCACAAGTCCATGGGACCGGATGGGATCCATCCTAGGGTGCTGAGAGAGCTGGCAGATGAGCTGGCCAAGCCGCTCTCCATCATTTTCCTCCAGTCCTGGCTCACTGGAGAGGTCCCAGATGACTGGAAACTGGCCAATGTGATCCCCATCCACAAGAAGGGACGGATGGAGGAGCCCGGAAACTACAGGCCAGTCAGCCTGACCTCAGTGCCAGGGAAAGTGATGGAACAGATTATCCTGGAGGCAATAACTGCGCACCTGAAGGATGGCCAAGGGCTCAGGTCCAGCCAACATGGATTTAGGAAGGGCAGGTCCTGCCTCTCCAACCTGATCTCCTTCTATGATCAGGTGACCCGTCTGGTGGACATGGGGAGGCCTGTGGATGTAGTCTATCTGGACTTCAGCAAGGCCTTTGACACCGTCCCCCACAGTAAACTGCTGGCTAAACTGTCAGCTCGTGGTTTGGACTGCAACACTCTGTGCTGGGTTAGGAACTGGCTGGAGGGCCGAGCCAGAGAGTGGTGGTGAATGGTGCCGCGTCCGGCTGGCGGCCAGTCACCAGCGGCGTCCCCCAGGGATCGGTGCTGGGCCCCATCCTCTTTAACATCTTCATTGATGACATGGATGAGGGGGTTGAGTCAGTCATCAGCAAGTTTGCAGATGACACCAAGTTGGGAACAGATGTTAGTCAGTTAGAGGGTAGAAAGGCTCTGCAGAGGGACCTCGACCGACTGGACAGATGGGCAGAGTCCAATGGGATGGCATTTAATAAGTCCAAGTGCCGGGTGCTGCACTTTGGCCACGGCAACCCCATGCAGAGCTACAGGCTGGGGTCAGAGTGGCTGGAGAGCTGCCAAACAGAGAGGGACCTGGGGGTGCTGATTGACACCCACCTAAACATGAGCCAACAGTGTGCCCAGGTGGCCAAGAAGGCCAATGGCATCCTGGCCTGTATTGGGAATAGTGTGGCCAGCAGGAGCAGGGAGGTCATTCTGCCCCTGTACTCTGCATTGGTTAGGCCACACCTTGAGTACTGTGTCCAGTTCTGGGCCCCTCAGTTTAAGAAGGACATCGAGATACTTGAACGTGTCCAGAAAAGGGCAACAAGGCTGGTGAGAGGCCTTGAGCACAAGCCCTATGAGGAGAGGCTGAGGGAGCTGGGATTGTTTAGCCTGGAGAAGAGAAGGATCAGAGGTGACCTCACTGCCCTCTACAACTACCTGAAGGGTGGTTGTAGACAGGAGGGGGTTGGTCTCTTCTCCCAGGCAACCAGCACCAGAACAAGGGGACACAGTCTCAAGCTGTGCCAGGGGAGGTTTAGACTCGAGGTGAGGAGGAAGTTCTTCACTGAGCGAGTCATTCGTCATTGGAATGGGCTGCCCAGGGAGGTGGTGGAGTCGCCGTCCCTGGAGGTGTTCAAGGGGAGATTGGACGTGGCACTTGGTGCCATGGTCTAGTTGTGAGGTCTGTTGGGACAGGTTGGACTTGATGATCCTTGGGGTCTCTTCCAACCTTGGTTATACTGTGATACTGTGATACTGTGAAATACATTCTTCACAGACCACATTAAAAAGTCATTCATTTCTTTTTTGTTGTTGTTGCATGCCTCTTATCTGACATTACAAACAAAAGAAAGTCAATTAGTACAGGTTTTAGTGGCAGCTCTTGCCACCTTGATAGATGCTATTATAAATGAAAAATGACTAATTGCAACCTTACGTGCAGCTTGGAAAATTAGCCCCCCACCCCTCCCTCCCCCACCCCCATCCCATCATATGGAACTGAATGAAGAACAGTTATTTGAAAACATGCTGCTGGGAATTAATCCAGTATGTTAGCTAGAACCCAACACCTCATTAGCAGATCCAGAGAGGTAATTCTGCCACTTTGCTCTGGTGACACCTCACCTGGGCTACCCTGTACAGGTCTGGAACCCTCAATATAAGAAGGACATGGAGCTTATGGAGCAGGTCCAGAGGAGGGTCACAAGAATGATCAAGGGGCTGGAGCACCTCTGCTACAAGGACAGCCGGAGGCAGCTGGGGTTGTTCAGCCTAGAGAGGAGAAGGCCCCAGGAAGACCTAATAGCAGCCTGCCAGTACTTGAAGGGGGCTACAAGAAGGATGGAAAGAGACTGTTTATGAAGGCCTGCAGTGACAGGATGGGGGCAATGGCTTTAAGCTAGAGAAGAGCAGATTTAGACTGGATGTTAGGAACAGGTTCTTTACTATGTTCAAGTCACCATCACTAGAAGTGTTTAGGGAGAGACTGGATGAGGCACTTGTTGCCATGGTTTAGCTGATTAGATGGTGTCAGGTGATAGGTTGGACTTGATCTTAAAGGTCTTTTCCAACTTGGTCTGGTCTACTCCTATTCTATTCTATTCGGGTGATGGAACACTGGAACAAGTTGCCCAGGGAGGTGGTTGAAGCCCCTTCCCCTGGAGATATTCAAGGTGAGGCTTGATGAAGCCCTGGGCAGCCTGATCTAGTTGAGGATGGCCTGGGCCATTCTATGATTGCATAACTAATATTTCTTTATTTATTTATTACTGTTCCGTCCACCAGGCTGAATTTCCTCTCTCTTCAGAGTAAGTGTCGGAAACTACCTTCTCATGTTCACATTGTGGTGAATTTACCTCAGCTACCACTTCCATGCTATTCTGCTCTTTTCATACCACCACACCTCCCTAAAATATGAGGCACTATTGTTACAGCACACATCACACACATATCCATGTGTGAAGCCTGGGAATTACAGAGATTGATAGCAGGAATAGTCTGGGATCTCACTGACAGCATCAGAAGTGCTGCAGATACACAAGGGAAGTGAGGTTAGAGATTATGCTAGAACACAGCCATCTACCTGGTACCAGTTAGGCTGTCTCCTTGCTGAGACCATCTCACTGGCGTTAAGTCTTCCCTTTATTGCCTCAAACTGAGGTGGCATATGTTTCCTCTAGCTTTAGTTTGTGTTTGTTTTACCATTAAAAAAAATCCCCTAAATTACTGTCTAGCATTTTCCTCCCTGTCCTTTGCTCACTCTTTCCCTCTTTTGTCTTCTATTCTTTTATTTTTTCTTTATTTCCCTTGAATGAAATGGTTGCTGAAAGTGTTCATGGTGATTGATACAGAGTGTTTCTGAAAGCTGGAAATATTTCTAGTAATTACACTGTTCAGACATGAAGATTGTATTACCTCAAATTGCCTGGAATGATATCAATTTATCAAACTTCCTGAGAGAAGTTCATCTCTGCTGTGAAGTGATCACTTCTCTCTCTGTTACCTTTGTTTATCTAATACAGAAGGTCCAGAGGGGATTTATCCACTTTCTTTTTCAACCTCATCATTCTTTGGATTCTGCCAGGCCAATGGGGAAAAAATGAAAGTGTGTTTTGTGACTGCCTTTTTTTATTTTATCATCTTTCAGTACAGTGGAGGGAGAGGATGTATAATTTGATTTGAAAGTCCAAGAGAGTTAAGCAACAGGGTTTTGACAGAGCAGCAGTAATCATGTTTGCTTACTGAAGTAAAGCAAGGCCTGTTTGTATCATCGTATCAGTCAGGGTTGGAAGGGACCACAAGGATCATCTAGTTCCAACCCCCCTGCCATGGGCAGAGACAACCCACACTACATCAGGCTGGCCAAACCCTCATCCAGCCTGGCCTTAAACACCTCCAGGGATGGGGTCTCAACCACCTCCTTGGACAACCCATTCCAGGGCTTCACCACTCTCATGGTGAAGAGCTTCCTCCTCATGTCCAGCCTGAATCTCCCCACCTCCAGCTTCATTCCATTCCCCCTAGTCCTATCACTACCTGAGAGCCTGAGAAGTCCCTCCTCAGCCTTCCTGTAGGCCCCCTTCAGATACTGCAAGGCCACAATGAGGTCACCTCGGACCCTTCTCTTCTCCAGACTGAACAACCCCAACTCCTTCAGTCTGTCCTCACAGGAGAGGTGCTCCAGCCCTCTGCTCATCCTCGTGGCCCTTCTCTGGACACCTTCCAGCACCTCCAGATGCCTCTTGTAATAGGGGCTCCAGCACTGGATGCAGTCCTCCAGGTGGGGTCTCACCAGAGCTGAGTAGAGGGGGAGAATCACCTCCCTTGACCTGTATCATAGACAGGTTGCAATTGTGCTTGTTTAAGACTAACATTAAAACGCCTAAGATTCATTTCCTATTAAGTACTGTTTTGGTGAGACTTTAATGCAAGTGTCAAAGTTTTTCCTCTCTATTTAATGCCGCCAGGGGGAAGGCAAGATGTTTGTAGCATTTGTCTGCCCATTAATGATCAAATGATGGCCTACAAAATGATTTTTACCTTTGGGATTATCAACAACAGAGTAATTCACTTAAAGTTAGGTGTGCAAATGCTGCATTCTTAGTTGTGGTTTGGGTTTTTTCCCCCCCATAGCTTCATTTCAGTGCCTTCAGATTAGTTGACCTAAAAATAATCTCAGGTTAGTAGGAGACTTGTCTTATTCAAGGGGCAGTCACTTGGTGGCAATTTGGACTACTACTAATCTTTCTTAATAACCTGCATTCATATATAATTTTTTTTTATGTGTTTGCTTTCAGCTTCTGAGAAGGGCATATGTTTTTTATATCATTTTCCCCCCCATAATTAAGATTAAAGTTCTGCCTGCTGTGAAGTAGGTGATTTCCCAGCACAGACTGTTCCTCATTAAAACGTGAGCCCAACCCCAAGCTTTTAATCTTATTTCTCTTTGTTCTACAGTGCTGTGTAAGTGCTAAGTAGGTTTAAGAATGCAGTGGTCACACAGGTGGGCCAATCAAGTTAAGCAACAGTAATTACTAACTAAAAAGATAGTTCTGGAATTTCTTATCTGTTTTCAGAGTCCCCGTTAGCCAAAAGAATATAGATGGCAAAGTCTTCAGCTATATTCCCTTAACACATCTTAATCTTCAAAGAAGCAGCATACACAAGACTGCTCCACTGCTTCCAGAACCCCCCCATTTTACCTTCTTATGAGGGGAACCCAACTGTCTTTAAGATTTGGAGCTTGTCTAGACTCAGATGCTTTCAACATTTTAGCTCAAGGAGGAACTTCCAGCTGAGAGATTGAAAAAGCCTTTTGGGACTTTATTAACTTTACTTAGAGTTAAAGAAATGCTCCTTGGCTTTGTATTTTACAAAGACAGACACTTTAAACCTCCAGGTAGCAAATCCCTGTGATTTAACTAATTAGGCAACCCAAGTGATGTTACCGCTGGGTAAGTCCGGCAAAACCTCCTACCCTGTCTGTCTAGCCCAGAGCATCAGTGAAATACCACAGTGAGTGTGCTCATTGGAGGTTCTCCCAACAAAGAAAGAAATAGGTGCTATATAAAATCCAGGCTAGGTTTAGTACTCCTTGATAACACTTCATCTTGTAATTTTCATATAGCTTTGCTGCTGCTTCTGTATCTTACACGCCCTACATTTTTCATACTGTCAGCCTTACATTCTAGATAGGAGTGATTTTATAATGCATTGCTTTTCTTCAAGGAGCAACTCAGGAAATGCTAGGAATTCCTGAATTATTTTTGAAAATATAGAGCCATAATTCCAGGTTTGAGCTAAGCTTACTGATTAGCAGATAAGTTTTTAAGGCTCTTCCCCAGAAAGCACTCTTCTTGATGTACACTATAATCTTTACCCTGTTTGCAACAATGAACCATCTTTTTATTATGTCTACATGGGCAATTACAATGATCTCATGTCCATGTCTCTCAGGAATCACTCTAATAATACTAGTCCACAATGTTTTCTGTTGCTTCCATCCTCACCAACTATTTCATTATTGGATTTCTGGAATTTACTCTTTTTTGTGTGTGTACGTTTTTACTGTTGTTTTTTTGTAATGGCCTGTAGGACTACTTCAGACATGTTCAGTACAAACTGAACTGTCTTTTATTGCCCTGTGCCAGAAAGAAAACCTGCTGTTACTGTGCCTGCTGTCACTATTAGATTACATAGCATAAAAATCACTGTCCACTGAGGAAGATCATGTTGTCAGCACTGTCTGCCAAAGCGACACTGAACAATTTAGGTCCTATCTCCCACTGTGCTGTACTCCAGCAAGGCATTCGAGGAAAATAAAACAACCATAGCTTGCTGTCAGGCTTAAGAATGTGTCCTGTAAAATATGCCTTCTTTACCATTTCTTTACAACTCAAAGTCTCCTGGGGAAAGATGTGTATAATTTGACAGTGTTTTGCTGTTGTGAAATAAGTTTTAGCTCCATTGTCAAATTGCATGCAGGAACACCAAGCTGAGTGGTGCTGTCGAATACCAGGGGGACAGGATGTCATACAGAAGGACCTGGACAAGCTGGAGAGGTGAGCCCATGTGAAACTCCAGAAGTTCAAACAAGAGTAAGTGCAGGGTCCTACACCTGGGCCAGAACAATCCTCATTATCAATACAGGCTGGGGTGTGAGGTGCTAGAAAGCAGCCCTGAGGAAAATGACTTGGGAGTTCTGTTGGATGAGAAGCTGGACATGAGCAGGCAGTGTGAGCTTGCAGCTCAGAAGGCTAATGTCATCCTGGGCTGCATCAAAAGATGCATTGGCAGCAGATGGGAGAGGCAATTCTGCCACTCTGCTCCGGTGAGTCCTCATCTGGATTAGTGTGATCAGCTCTAGTGCCCTCAATATAAGACAGACATAGACCTGAGGAGGCAGGTCCAGAGGAGGATCATGAAAATGATCAAAGGGTTGGAGCACCTCTCCTACAAGGATGGATTGAGGGAGCTGGGGTTGGTCAGCCTGGGCCAGATTGGACTCTGGGGAGACATAATAGCAGCTTTCCAGTACCTGAAGGGGGCCTACAAGAAGAAATGGAGAGGGACTGTTACCAAAGGCCCGTGGTGATAAGATTAAATGTCCTTTGGAGGTCCCTTCCAACCCAAACAAAATTAAAAATAAATTAATTAAAAAAAAAATAATTATAGGAAAACTCAGAGTCCCTAACCAAGAAAAAAAAGTCAGTAAAGACCAAGGTCTTGCCTGCACATAATACGTCCCTACCCACTGCTACCGGCAGCTGGAATTGTATCATAGTATCAGTCAGGGTTGGAAGGGACCACAAGGATCATCTAGTTCCAACTCCCTTGCCATGGGCAGGGACACCCCACACTAGACCAGGCTGGCCAGAACCTCATCCAGCCTGGGCTTAAACACCTCCAGGGATGGGGCCTCAACCACCTCCCTGGATAACCCATTCCAGGGCTTGACCACTCTCATGGTGAAGAACTTCCTCCTCATGTCCAGCCTGAATCTCCCCACCTCCAGCTTCATTCCATTCCCCCTAGTCCTATCACTACCTGAGGTCCTGAGAAGTCCCTCCCCAGCCTTCCTGTAGGCCCCCTTCAGATACTGGAAGGCCACAATGAGGTCACCTCAAAGCCTTCTTTTCTCCAGACTGAACAGCCCCAACTCCTTCAGTCTCTCCTCATAGGAAAGGTGCTCCAGCCCTCTGATCATCCTCGTGGCCCCCGTGGCCTTGTGTTGTCTAAATTTGTACAATTAGAACAGTGTAGACCTGTATTTGGCATGATAAAGGCACTAATCATGGAAAAAAAACATAAACCTCTATTTAATGTTAGTCATACAGGAAGTGCTCAGTCACTAATGAGATTTCTGGTACCACATTAAGTAATCATATAAAGAAAAACCCAATCTCTTGTGCTCCAAACCCCTCACCAGCTTTGTTGCCCTTCTCTGGAATGCAGTAGACCTTCAGTTTTCTGCTTCTGAGCACTCATTTCTCATAAGCAAATGTTCTCCTTTGAGAGATCCAGGAAGATATGAATGTAACAAGACTGAAATACAAAAGGGAAAGAGAAGAATTCCACCATGTTCTTCATTCTCAGTTCTTTTGGCTCTTCAGCAAATATCTATGCATCCAAAAGCAGCCAAATTGACCATTTGGCCTTGAATTTCCGCCTTCTTCCTTGGAGAAGATGTAAAACAATGAACACAAAGGCAGTTTAGGAAGAACAAATAGCAGATGAAGTAGGAAGTTGCTGTCATGCTTTCTACTCTGCAAAAATGTGGCTTTATAGTATCTGAAGGTGTCTGATTGTTGAGATGAGATCTTTATTGTGGCTGTCCTGCCTTTAGGACACCAAAAGTGAGGAAAGTAATTCTTCCCATCTACTCCTCTCTGGTGAGACTCCACCTGGAATACTGTGTCCAGTTCTGGAGCCCCTACTATGGGAAGGATCTGAGTGTGCCCAGAGAAGTGCCCACGAGGATGAGCAGAGAGCTGAAGCACCTCTCTTGTGTGGACAGACTGAGGGAGCTGGGGTTGTTGAGTCTGGAGAAGAGAAGGCCCAAAGGAGACCTTATTGTGGCCTTCCAGTATATTAAGGGGGCCTACAAGAAAGCTGGGGAGGGACTTTTTAGGGTGCCAGGTAGTGATAGGACTAGGGGGAATGGAAAAAAAAAATAGGAATGAGTAGATTCAGATTGGATATTAAGAGGAAGTGCTTCCCCATGAGGGTGGCGAGACACTGGAACAGGTTGCCCAGGGAGGTGGTAGAAACCTCATCCCTGGAGTTTAAGGCCAGGCTGAATGTGGCTCTGAGCAACCTGATCTAGTGTGAGGGGTCCCTGCTCATGGCAGGGGAATTGGAACTAGATGATCCTTGAAGTTCCTTCCAACACTAACAATTCTATGATTCTATGAAAAGTTATGAAGGATGGGTATTCGTTTGCCACAATGTCCCTTTCTCAGTGACTCTGTCTGGAGTGAAGTGTGAGATTTCCAAGCCAGCTTGAACTGGCTTTTTCCACCCCCACCCCCCCCTCTCTGCATTTATGAAACATAACCACAATGGTGAAGATGCAGTCTTTTTCTGTCTGTTCTTTATGATATTTGGCTTGGGATTCATAAGACGTGACTCTCACTTTCCAACCTGCCCCTCTTCCTGAAGGCTTCCTGCTCAGTGTTGATTGATAAGTGAATGCATTTTCCAGATATGCTTTATTGCTTTTTTCCCTCCTTTCCTTCCTTATTTCTGAAAAGAAGCAGTGAGGGGGAAGAAATGGCCTGTAAATGAGGCACAAAAGCAGAGATTTACTGAATTATGAGAGCAGACTGAAGGGGCCTCCATGTAAAAAGAGTGTAATTAGCATAACATCATATGACTGAACTGCTTCTGCTCCACAACCCCTTTTTCACCCACCTCAGAGCCAGGGGCAAGACCCTCACCAGCCAAGATAGCACACAGAGGAGCTCAGCCCCAGTTAGGACACCCAGCCAGCACCCATGGATCATAGTGAATGGATCATCAACTCTTTTCCTACCTAACCGGGGGGCCACCAGGCCCCCCGGCCTTTGTTGTCACCACCACCATCACCCAGTGTGCACCAAGGGTACTCACCAGAGATGAGAGGAGGATCCTCAGCCCAGATGGGCTCAGCTTAGGGCTTCTGCCTTTCCTGGGACGGATTAAAAAGGAGAGTGGGCGGGGAGGGCAAAGTGGCCACACCTGGGGTGGGAGGAGACTCCAACAGAGCCCAGGTGTTTTGGGCTTTGAGGGCAAAAAGGGGGGAAATGGGGTGGGTGAGGGACTTTCAGAGTGTCAGGTAATGATAGGACTAGGGGAAAAAAAAAAAAAAAAAGTAGAAATGGGTAGAATCAGATTAAACATTAGGAAGAAATTCTTCACCATGAGGGTGGTGAGACACTGCAACAGTTTGCCCAGGGAGGCAGTAGAAGCCCCAGGTTTTAAGGCCAGGTTGGATGTGGTTCTGGGCAACCTAGTCTAGTGTGAGATATTCCTGCCCATGACAGGGGAGTTGGAATTGGATGTTCCTTGAGGTCCCCTCTAACCCCAACAATTCTATGATTCTAAAACAATTTTGCAGTTTAGGCTGGATGTTAGGAAGAAGTTCTTCACAGAAAGAGTGATTTGCCATTAGAATAGGCTGCCCAGCGAGGTGGTGAAATCACCATCCGTGGAAGTGTTTAAAATAAGACTGGATGAGGCACTTAGTGCCACAGTTTAGTTGATTAGATGGTGTTGGGTGATAGGTTGAACATGATGATCTCGAAGCTCTTTTCCAACCTGGTTAAGTCTGTGGTTCTGTGAGTCTCTGATTCTTTTAATATATAAATACATCTAAGGAAGGGTAGAATCTTCAGTTTTCCTTACAGTTTTTATAGCTGCTGCTGTTGGTGGTGTTCATATCATTTTTACAGTATGGATCAGTTTTTATTGTGCTTAGATTGAATGTCGTAGTATATGTCAGGCTGAAATTTCTCTTTGTGAAGTGGATGTGTTTAAATTCCTGAGAGAGTTTGTCCAAGGAGCAAGTGTCACTGCAAAATAGATTTGATACAGCGATTGGAAACATGACACTGCTGTCTTGTGGGAATTCTTTTTCATCTTTCCTCCATGTTATGTTCCTTCCCCATCTCCCAATTTCAGTAGAATTCAGCTTGAAGAGTATAGCAGCTCTCCATGTATATAGATTCCTAACATACAAAAAAAACCCACCTCAGGGGGGCATTCAGTTCCTTAATGGCAAGAACTATTTTACATGGAACTGGGTTTGGTTTTGATTAAATATTAGTTATGGCTATTTCCTTGCTTTTTCAGCATGGCATAATTCATACTCCCTTTTACACACACTCAGAGAAGTTTATACAGCACTCTGGAGTTAAGATTCATGAGATAAAGTGTAAGCTCCTAGTTAAGGGAGTGGTAGGGCAGGAAATTAAGGAAATGAGAACCTGATCCCTCATGCATTGAGCATAGGTGGCAGGAGCAGCCAAACTGTTTCTACCTTAAACAGGATTTAAAGTCTTCTTTCCATGGTAGATCCCTAAAGAGGCAGCTCGAGGAATTCAGCAATATGGATAAATCAATTTAATAGCAGTAGTATAGAGTGGGAAGGGAGAGGGTGGAGATTTTCAGGCCAGTAGGGCAAAGGGACTAGTAGTTGAGAAAAAAAAAAGGAGAAAGAGGCATCAGCAGAGGCTGTGAGGAAGGGGTGAGAATCAGGGGACTTAGGAGGACTTTAGAAGCAATATGGCCAAGAGGGCCAATGGCATCCTGGCCTACACCACAAATAGTGTGGTCAGCGGGAGCAGGGAACTCATTCTGCCCTGGACTCAGCACCAGTTAGGCCACTCCTTGAGTACTCTGTCCAGTTCTGGGACCCTCAGTTCCAGAAGGCCATTGAGACACTTGATTGTGTCCAGAGAAGGGCAATGAGGCTGGGGAGGGGTCTCGATCACAAGCCCTATGAGGAGAGGTTGAGGGAGCTGGGGTTGCGTGGACTGGAGAAGGGGAAGCTCAGGGGAGACCTTATTGCTCTCCACAACTACCTGAAAGGAGATTGTAGCCAGGTGGGGGTTGGTCTCTTCTCCCAGGCAATCAGCACCAGAACAAGAGGACACAGTCTCAAGCTGTGCCAGGGGAAGTTTAGGCTGGAGGTGAGGAGAAAGTTCTTCACAGAAAGAGAGATTGACCATTGGAATGTGCTGTCCAGGGAGGTGGTGGAGTCACCATCCCTAGAGGTATTCAAAAAAGGACTGGACGTGGCACTTGAAGCCATGGTTTAGTTAGTCATGAGATATTGGGTGATAGGTTGGACTTGATTACCTGTGAGGTCTTTTCCAAACCTGATTGATTCTATGATTCTATGAAAAGTCTTTTTTAATTTGTTTATTGCCTCTCCATGCACTTCCAAGTGCAGCTTGCAACCCTTTCACTGATCTGATATTGAAGAGTTAATTCAAAGGTATACTTCAGGGTTGTTTTCTTCTCCCTTCTGCTCTTGATTGCACCCTGTTTAGGTACCTGAGGCTCTTATGCTGTTTGGATGTGAGGAAGGAAGGGAGGAAAGAAGGGAGGAAAGGGGTGGGTGAGAGTGAAGAAAAGAAAGGGGATATAAATGTGGAAGGGTTGTGACTGCTGCCCTTGGGAAGACTTTCTTTTCTCTTTCACCACAAGTCCAGCAGCTGTGCTTCTTGTCTCTCCTATAATGGCAGCTCTACCCAGCTGTTATCTCCACCACCATGCAAGTGATCTTGGTGTACTTAAATTTAATCCATGGGTTTAGAATTGTTATAGGGTGGTCTAGGACAATAACTGTACCTGCATGAAGCATTTGGACAAATGTGATATGATTTCTGAGCTTCAAAACTCTTGTCAAATATGTAAACAAGCAAACAAACAAATGACAAATCTCCTTCTTGTAGCTTTCCCACCAAATATTTGCAGAGTTTAGGCAGAATGAGAGATGGGAAAGATTTTCTTTTGCTGTTCTTTTTCCTTCTTATCATAAAGCTAAACACTGAAGTATTTAGAAGAGTCTTTGCAGTGTGCAAATATTTGTCAAGGAGAGAAATAATTCTTTCAAAGCATAGGATTCAACAGCTATAATCATCCAGCTTCAGTGCTTGATATTACAGATTCACAGATTGCATCAGGTTGTAAGGAATCCTCAAAAGTCATCTTATCCAACCCTGATGCAGTAAGATCCAACTCGATCAGGCCATTCAGGGCCACAACAGGTCTGATCTGTGGCCTCAGCCACATACCTGGGCAACATGTTTCAGTATTTTACCACTCTCATTGTAAAGAACTTCTTCCTCACACCCAACCTAAATCTACACTGCTCCAGTTTCAAACCATTGCCCCTCATCCTATCACTGCAAGACTTTCTAATCAGTCCTTCCTCAGCCTTCCTGTAGGTCTCCTTCAGATATTGAAATGTAACTATAAAATCTCCACAGAGCCTCCTCTTCTCCAGGCTGAACAGCCCCAGTTCTTTCAACTCATCTTCCTAAGTGTGCTCCAGCCCTCTGATCACCTTTGTGGCCCTCCTCTGGACCCGCTCTGGCAGATCTATCACAGTATCACCAAGGTTGGAAGAGACCTCAAAGATCATGAAGTCTAACCTGTCACCACAGACCTCATGACTTGACCATGGCACCAAGTGCCACGTCCAATCCCCTCTTGAATACCTCCAGGGACGGTGACTCCACCACCTCCCTGGGCAGCCCATTCCAATGGCAAATGACTCTCTCGGTGAAGAACTTTCTCCTCACCTCCAGCCTAAACTTCCCCTGGAGCAGCTTGAGACTGTGTCCTCTTGTTCTGGTGCTGGTCTCTAGAGAGAAGAGACCAACCCCTTCCTGGCTACAACCACCCTTCAGGTAGTTGTAGAGAGTAATGAGGTCTCCCCTGAGCCTCCTCCTCTCCAGGCTAAACAATCCCAGCTCCCTCAGCATCTCCTCACAGGGCTTGTGCTCAAGGCCTCTCACCAGCCTTGTTGCCCTTCTCTGGACATGTTCAAGTGTCTCGATGTTCTTCTATGCCCATCTATGTCTCTCTTGTGCTGGGGACATACAGCAAGAATCACTAACTGGTGAACAGCTCCTGGAGAAGGAGTGGGCAGCAAGTAGGAGCAGGGAGAAGTGAACGAAGAGGCTTTCTTGTGGGGACATTTTCATCATATGACCTGGAAACTCAGATGCATGAAACAGTCCTTGCACCTTGAGCCATTAACACTTTCCAAATATTGTCCTTAAAAAAAGCTGTGGGCCTAATGGATGCTGGTGGGGTGCTGATTTTAAGTCTTCTCTTGGCTGAATTGCTTGTTGGCTCTGCTATGCAAAAAAAAAACATTTAAGTGTCCTCTGTGCACCCACTCCATTTAGATTATTTTTTTTTAAACCAGAAATATTCTAGCATGAAGCATTTAAATATTTTATATCTAGAGTGCCTTTTTCATTAAGGACACACTTTTATTTCCTGACATTGAGAAAATGGATCAGGATCATCACTTTTAAAAATTCTGTTTAAATGCAGATTCTGAATGGCTGCCAGGACTGAATAAAAAAAATCCCTGCAGAACAAACACCATAAAAATCAATAGCACTCTTTCCAGGGAGGTATATTTATCTAGTCACATCTCCTGGCATTTCATTGTCGTACTTTTTTGTGGGCTGAAGCCTTTTTTCCTTCCATAAAAGTAATGCTTTGTGTCTGGTTAATCTAAAAAGAACTGTTGCACCCTGTGGGCCTTAAATAAATTACTGATCATCATAATTAAACAGAGACTTCTTAAGGATCTTTTTCGTTTCCCATTTTCAATATTGCAAGAAAGAATTCCAAGTTATCTTCAAGTCTGTTCTTTAATACCTTGTTAGCTCAGACATACCTATATTTATATCTATCTCAATAGAACCATTTGGGCACAACCTCAACCTTCTCTGCATTCCACTGATTCTCTTCTTTCCTTGGCTTTGGGGGTTTTCTGAGTGAAGAAGTAGTCAAAATGAAGAATTCATTTTGGCTGAGGGGCTTGAAAGAGTTTTGTTTTCTACCTGCATCTTCTGGGGGGATGCAGCCAGACCTAACCTTGTCCTGCTTTTTGTGACAGTTCATTTAGATCTTTTATTTGATGTGCACTTGTGATCACTTGCTAATGTTTCTGATGGAAAGACCTACAGTATAAGCATGGTAAATTAACTCATTGAAATGTGTTAATAAATATGCTTTTAAGTTCTGAGGGGGTAGAATGCAGTAACAGGAGAGTGAGGAATAAGAGGAGTGATAGGACTAGGGGGAATGGAATGAAGCTGGAGGTGGGGAGATTCAGGCTAGATGTGAGGAGGAAGTTCTTCACTGTGAGGGTGGTGAGGCCCTGGAATGGGTTGTCCAGGGAGGTGGTTGAGGCCCCATCCCTTGAGGTGTTTAAGACCAGGCTGGATGAGGCTCTGGCCAGCCTGATCTAGTGTAGAGTGTCCCTGCCCATGGCAGGGGGGCTGGAACTAGATGATCCTTGTGGTCCCTTCCAACCCTAACTGAAACTATGAAACTATGAAACTATGAAACTAAGAGGCTGTATAGCAGTAGCTTCTCAAGAAGGCAGAATCATAGGATGGTTTGGGCTGGAAGGGACCTCCAAAGGTCATCTGCTCCAACACCCTTGCAGTCAGCAGGGATATCCTCCACTAGATCAGGTTGCTCAGGGCCTTGTTGAGCCTGACTTTGAACATGTCCAGAGATGGGACCTCAATTACCACCCTGTGCAACCTGCTCCTGTGTTCCACTACCTTCATGGTAAAGAGCTTGTTCCTAATGTCTAACCTAAATCTACTCTTCTCTAATTTCAAACCATTGTCCCTCATCTTATCACTACAGGCCTTTGGAAACAGTCCCTCTGCAGCCTTCTTTTAGGCCCCCCTTCAGGTACTGAAAGGCCACAGCTCCCTCAGCCTGTCCTCGTAGGAGAGGTGCTCCAACCCTTTGACTATTTTCATGATCTTCCTCTGGACCTGCTCCATCAGGTTTATGTTCTTCTTGTGTTGAGGAACCCAGAGCTGGACTTCCCATACTCCAGGTGAAATCTCACCAGAGCAAAGTGCAGAATCACCTCTCCTGATCTGCTGGCCACAGTTCTTTTGATGCAGCCCAGGATGCCATTGGCCTTCTGAGCTGCAAGCTCAACCTGCCTGCTCATGTCCAGCTTCTCATCTAGCAGAACTCACAAGTCCTTTTATGTAGCCTAAATAAAAGATGTCCAGAAGTTCTTTGAGAGTTTATGCCTGTGGGCTGTAGACATTCTTGAACACTGCTGTTTCCAAAATTTTAAACATTGTGTCCAAGGTATGTATAAATGCTATAATAGTTTTCTTTTTTAAATGAGAAAAATAGAATCATAGAATGGTCCAGGCTGGAAGGGACTTCTAAAGGTCATCCAGTCCGACCTCCCCACAGTCAGCAGGGACACCCCCAACTAGACCAGGTTGCCCAGGGCTTCATCAAATCTCACCTTGAATATCTTCAGGGAAGGAGTCTCAACCACCTCTTTGGGCAACCTGTTCCAGGGGTCCACCACCCTCACAGTAAAGAACTTGTTCCTAACATCCAGTCTAAATCTGCTCTTCTCCAGCTTAAAGCCATTGCCCCTCATCCTGCTACTGCAGGCCTTTGTAAACAGAATCTCTCCATCCTTCTTGTAGGCCCCCTTCAGGTACTGGAAGGATGCTATTAGGTCTCCCAGGAGTCTCCTCTTCTCCAGGCTGAACAATCCCAGCTCCCTCAGCCTGTCCTTGTAGCAGAGCTATTCCACCCCCCTCATCATTCTCATGGCCCTCCTCTGGATGGTAGAGCTACAGAGCTATAGAAATTCTTTATGAAAACAGCAAAAGACATTTTTCTTCTGAATTGGTTCAGTAAATCCATAGCTAGAGAAACAGACCAGAAATACTTCCCTTCACACATTGTACATAAGAGCCTCATTACATGCAAGTAAGTCTTCTCAGCAATACCCTCTTAGTCTCCTGACCACCTCACAATCTTTCCAGGGATGAAAGAAGGCTTGGGTTTGTGACAGAGGTTGTACCAGATCAAGTGTTCCTGTGGTTTTCTGCTGTTGTTGAGAAACAATTCCTGAGTAAGTGAAGACCAAAATACACAAATATAATTTCCATCCTAGCAGTTTGTGGCCCAAACAAAAAGCTTAGATAAAATGCATTAGAGTTTCTGAGCTACTGCTAAGATATCCGTCACACAACAGACATTGCTCTGCTGGGTTTTATAAACGATGTACTTCTGCCAGCTCAGATGCAGACTGAGAGTCTTGCTTATTACAAAGCTTTGCCAAAACACTTTAAAGTGCAGCAAGTATGTCCTGTGTC
The DNA here is from genome assembly GCA_015227895.2 of Colaptes auratus. NCBI lineage: Eukaryota > Metazoa > Chordata > Aves > Piciformes > Picidae > Colaptes > Colaptes auratus. Next base: position 14,119 of record JAAWVA010000091.1, on the reverse strand, counting down.
AAACAGGAACTATTTTAAAGTAACAGACTGAATTCAGTTGTCCCTAATAATTCTTCTTCCCACTTTTCATGAAGTAAATGAAAAAAAAACAAAAACAAAACAACCCCATACCAAACTGTTGAATCATTCCTAAGTATTACACATTTCAATTGAAATCATATTGTCATATTAAATGCTAGAAGACGTGGTAGGCTTTATGATTTTTTGTCATTAATCATATTTCCTCTTTCATCCTCTAGGCTTAGCCAAGTACTTTATGCACAGAATCCAGCTAGGTAAAGAAAAGCTCCAAGTCTGTTAAAGCATCCTGAATGTGAATGTAATTTTTGATCCAACTAGATTGCCAAAGCATGACAGTAATGCCATTAGTTTATTAAGTTTTGAAGTCCTTCCCAACTATTTTTCAGTGTTTCTTGGTTTGTGTTTGTTGTTCGTTGTTTGGAGGGTGTGGTTTGTGGGGGTTTGCTTGTTTGCTTGTTTTTCCCAAATCTATGCTTTCTTGGCAGTTTGTTTGTTTTGGTAGGGTAAAATTCATGTTATGCTGTCATCAGTATCCCCCTGAGGCTTGGGACTAATCACCAAATGTTTATAACCCATAGACAAAACCAAAAGTGAAGGGATGTAGAGCTATCCCATGACAAGGGGTGCAAGTCAGAGCTTGGGGACTTTGTGATATGAGAACATATTCTGCTGCACACTTCATAATTCAAATGCAGTCAGCCCACAGCCACAAGTCAAAAGAGATTGTGGCCCATGATTTACAGGGAAATGTACCTTTTGACAATTTAATTCAAATTTATTTATTTATTGATACATATTTTGAAGTACATTAAAGTAAGACTGAACAGTGCATATCCACTTCAGGCGCGATGGACAGAAATATCTCACAGACAAGGCAGGTCAAAGACAGCAAGGTAGGTTAAAGAGTTCACAGGATCACAGGATGTCAGGGGTTGGAAGGGACCCAAGGAGATCATCAAGTCCAACCCCTCTGCCAGAGCAGGACAATACAATCTAGCTCAGGTCACAGAGGAACACATCCAGATGGGCCTTGAAAGTAGTTATGAGTAGCTTAGTAGTCATGAGGTCTTGGGTGACAGGTTGGACTTGATGATCTTTCAAGTCTTTTCCAAACTTATTGATTCTATGATTCTATGGATCAATGAACCAAAGACCCTTGAGTTATTCTTAATGAAAGTGCATTCAGTAGTCATGTTTATTGTGTAGAAACATAGAAGCAATGATGGCAAATCAAGGGCAAAGTATAAACTGAAGAAAAAATTTGTACTCTAATGTCACATCCCATCTCCAGAAGTATACACTAGCAGAACAACAACTTCTATTTAATGGGATGCTTAGGTAAATTTGCCCATTTGGTTTAAAAATAAATACACATAAATACAAGTTTTACACTAGCATAGTATTTTATGTGCAAACTATAGCAGATTAAACAAAAGAATCAGTCTCAAATATCAGGCTTATAAATTTCATTGGACTGAAACCCTGGGAAGAAAATATCATACAGAATGGTTGCACAGGATGGGGATAGGAAATATTCACAGAGAAGATCTGACTGAAGTTGAAGTGACTATGAAAACATGAAGCACCAAATGGAAGCTCTAACATAGCTCCTCTATGCAACAGCCTATTTTTCCACTGTTTGCTGTCTCTGGTGCAAATACCACAGGATCACAGGCTGTTACGGGTTGGAAGGGACCTCCTTAAGTCCAACTGCCCTGCCAGAGCAGGATCACCTCTAGCAGATCACACAGGAACACATCCAGATGGGTCTTGAAATTCTCCAGAGAAGGAGACCCCACAACCTCTCTGGGGAGCCTGTTCCAGTGCTCTGCAACCCTCACAGTGAGGAAGTTCTTCCTCATGTTGAGGTGGAACCTCCTGTGTTGTAGTTTATATCCATTACCTCTTGTCTATAACGTGAGTCGAGGTGGCTGACCCTTCCTTCCTGACACCCAGCCCTCAGATATTTATAAACATTATTAAATCCCCTCTCAGCCTTCTCTTCTCAAGACTAAACAGTCCCAGGTCTCTCAGCCTTTCCTCATAGGGCACATGCCCATGTCCCTTAATCATCCCCTGTAGCCCTCCATTGGACTCTCTTGAGTAGTTCCCTGTCCCTCTTGAACTGGGGAGCCCAGAACTGGATGCAATATTCCAGGTGAGGTCTTACCAAGGCAGAGTAGAGAGGGAGGAGAAACTCCCTCGATCTGCTAGACACATTCCTCTAAATGCACCAGGATCCCATCGGCCTTCTTGGCCACATGGGCACATTGCTGGCCCATGGATAACTTGATGCACAGATTTCTTTTATTGTTAAGCTTCTCATATCTTTAGAGATGTGTAACCTTGAATATGCTAATTATTTCATGTGACTCTTTTGAAAAGTCATTTTCACTAGCCAAGAATATTTTTGGTGGTGAAAGCACCTGCTTACATTTCAGTGACTTCAGAGAGATGTAAGTATGTAAGAAAACACTTAAGCTCATACTTGAATAGGGTTTTTTTTTCTCAAGTGGAAATTTAATTAATAAGTGTTAGATATGTTCGGAATACAATTAGACATTTTCTAATTTTTAATGAGCAGTTATTGTTAGCAAAATGATCCATTACTGAAAGTCATCCTTGAGTGCTTTGAAAATCTGTATTTCAGCCTTTCATAATATCAGAGCATTCTAAACACTGAATAGAGTTTACACAAATTTTTCCCTTTCAGTGCTAGAATCTTTCAGTTCATTGGGGGGAAAAGATAAAAGATCCAATGCCATAATGATCTTCCTATCAAATTATTCATTCATAAATAAAAGGATTTGTTTTATATATATCTATATATTTTCAGTTTAGGAAGGATGTTGACTTGCTGGAACGTGTCCAGAGAAGGGTAACGAAGGTCGTGAGGGGTTTGGAACACAAGCCCTATGAGGAAGGTGAGGGAGCTGGGCTTGCTTAGCCTGGAGAGGAGGAGACTCAGGGGTGACCTTATTGCTCTCTACAACTACCTGAAGGGAGGTTGTAGACAGGCAGAGGTTGGTCTCTTCTCCCAGGCAGCCGTACCAGAACAAGAGGACACAGTCTCAGGCTGCACCAGGGCAGGTTTAGGCTGGATGTTAGGAAGAAGTTCTATACAGAGAGAGTGATTGCCCATTGGAATGGGCTGGCCAGGGAGGTGGTGGAGTCACCATCATTGGAGGTGTTCAGGAGGAGACTTGATGGGGTGCTTGGTGCCATGGTTTTAGTGTTTAGGTGGGGTGGATTGGTTGATGGGTTGGACGAGATGATCTTGAAGTCTCTTCCAACCTGGTTATCCTATCCTATCCTATCCTATCCTATCCTATCTATCCTATCCTATCCTATCCTGTCCTGTCCTGTCCTGTCCTGTCCTTCCTGTCCTGTCCTATCTATTCTATTCTATTCTATTCTATTCTATTTATTCTATTCTATTCTATCCTATCCTATCTATCCTATCCTATCCTATCCTATCCTATCCTGTCCTGTCCGGTCCTATTTATTATTCTATTCTATTCTATTCTATCCTATCCTATCCTATCCTATCCTATCCTATTTTAATCTTTTTTGTATATATATATATATATATGAACAATGAAAGATAGGCAAATCTTTATACTTTCATCTTCTAAAACAAAGCCATATCTGAGCAAAACTGCTTTATGTTGTGCTTAAAGCTGTGAAGATGACAACAAGGTAAAACAATTTCTCTATTTGTCTTATTTGATATGCAGGCACACAGTCTGAATCTCAAACCTTACCCCCAGCAGACGCATTTCAGTGCTGTTGACGCGGTATTCCGAACCAGTGCATTTATATACATCAAGCTAATAATTAGATATCAATTAACTTCTATGATTGATTATAGGCTTTTAACTTTCTGAATGGTTGCTGCCATGTAATTGCTGCTTCTTTTTCCTCAAAGAAAGCTAAAAGAATCCCTTTAAGTTGCAGAGTGCTTTTAAAATTGTCACGTCAATGGAATATTTTTATTGCGCTGCTTGCTTTTGCAGATTAACATTTACATATTGCAGTACTAGTTCTATAAAGGAAAAAAAAAAATGAAAAAAAGACAGCCCTGTAGTTCAGCATGCAGCTTTTTGTGTTTATTTGTAATCAAGCTGAAACATCAGCCTGCACAGGCCTAGGACTAGGGGCAATGGAATGAAGCTGGAGGTGGGGAGATTTAGGCTGGAGGTGAGGAGGAAGTTCTTCCCCATGAGAGTGGTGAAGCCCTGGAATGGCTTGTCCAGGGAGGTGGTTGAGGCCCCGTCCCTGGAGGTGTTTAAGACCAGGCTGGATGAGGCTTCGACCAGCCTGATCTAGAGCAGGGTGTCCCTGCCCATGGCAGGGGGGTTGGAACTAGATGAGCCTTGTGGTCCCTTCCAACCCTGACTGATACTATGATACTATGATACCATGATACTATGATACTATGATACTATGAGTGAACAGTGAATCTGTCAGCTTCTCCTCACATACTTTAAGGGGGCAGATGAACACAAACCCATCTAAATTAACAAAATAAAGGCCAGCACCACCTATGCCTGTGCTACAAATCATGGGAGCAAATTTTACTGCTGCTGAAAATAAGTTCATAAGAACTGGGATCAAGATGAAATTATAGTCCATAGAATGCCACACTTAAAAGCATTATATGGAGGATTTGCTTTACAGGGTTACCTATTTCCAGAAGTACTACACGGATAAATGAACTTCTGTTTTGTTCCAACCCAGATATCCCTATGAACTAGGTAATAGTTACTTCAGCCCACTATTAGAAAAGAGTCTAACACCAGCTTCTTTTCTCTTCCTTCTCTACTCTGTCTCTCTGCCACCTAAACTGCAGAAAACTGTTATGAGCCTTAAAGAAACTCCATAATCAAACCTGTAACTTGTTCAGTTCCATGGTACCAAGAACCCCATCCAGCCTCTTCCTAAACACCTCCAGTGATGGTGACTCCACCACCTCCCTGGGCAGCACATTCCAATGGCCACTCTTTCTATGTAGAACTTCTTCCTAACATGCAGCCTAACTCTCCCCTGACACAGTTTGAGACTGTGTCCTCTTGTTCTGGTGCTGGTTGCCTGGGAGAAGAGACCAACCCCCACCTGGCTACAACCTCCCTTCAGGTACTTGTAGACAACAATAAGGTCTCATCTGAGCCTCCTCTTCTCCAGGCTAAGCAAGCCCAGCTCCCTCAGCCTCTCCTCGTAGGGCTGTGCTCCAAACCCCTCACCAGCTTTGTTGCCCTTCTCTGGAAACGTTCCAGCATCTCAACATCTTTCCTAAACGAGGGCCCAGAACTGGACACAGACTCAAGGTGTGGCCTAACCAGTGCTGAGTACAGGGGCAGAATGACCTCCCAGCTCATGCTGGCCACACTGTTCCTGATACAGGAACTTCTTTTTGAGAATTGATTTATTAAGACAATCCTAGTGCATGAAAATCTTTTGTAATTAAAACAGAAAAAAGGAGAAGAAGTGAAAGGAGGGAGAATATTATGACAAGCTTTTTAAAGAAATAAGATCTTTGAAGTTTCACTGACAGCTCCAGTAATAATCTAACTCTGCCAGCATAGTGGTGATGAATCCTTATGTTCTTATCAAGTGTCTTTTCAGACATGCTGTCATGGGAATTGGCATTGTTAAAATGCAGGTGGTGTGATGACACTTGCCTCTTACCATCACATAGGTTCATCCATATGTAAAAACAAATTAAGGTCCTGGAGAAACACTTAGGCAGCATAGACTCTAATGGCTGCTAATCTGTGTTTCTCTGTTTGGGAGACTTCAAGCTCAGTTATTGTGGCAGTTTCAGGATGTGCCTAGGAAATTTTCCACAGGTTGATTAGGAAAGTAGTAGATGTAAATAGATTACATTGGATGTAAAAGGAAATAATGATAAAGTCTAAATAACCATTGGTCTGAAATCTAACAGAAATCCAGGCTGGGCAGTGACTGGCTGGAAAGCAGCCCGGAGGAGAGAGAGACTTGGGGGTGCTGGTGGACCAGAAGCTCAACAGGAGCTCTCAATGTGGCACTTGCGCCCAGAAAGCCAATCAGATCCTGGGCTGCATCAAGAGAAGTGAGGCCAGCAGGTCAAGGGGGTGATTCTCCCCCTCTACTCAGCTCTGGTGAGACCTCACCTGGAGTACTGCGTCCAGTTCTGGAGCCCCTATTCCAAGAGGGATCTGGAGGTGCTGGAAGGTGTCCAGAGAAGGGCCACGAGGATGATCAGAGGGCTGGAGCACCTCTCCTATGAGGACAGACTGAAGGAGTTGGGGCTGTTCAGTCTGGAGAAGAGAAGGCTCTGAGGTGACCTCATTGTGGCCTTCCAGTATCTGAAGGGGGCCTACAGGAAGGCTGGGGAGGGACTTCTCAGGCTATCAGGTAGCAATAGGACTAGGGGGAATGGAATGAAGCTGGAGGTGGGGAGATTCAGGCTGGACAGGAGGAGGAAGTTCTTCCCCATGAGAGTGGTGAAGCCCTGGAATGGGTTGTCCGGGGAGGTGGTTGAAGCCCCATCCCTGGAGGTGTTTAAGAGCAGGCTGGATGAGGCTCTGGCCAGCCTGATCTAGTGTGGGGTGTCCCATGGAACTAGAAAGTTCCATGGGAACATGAGAAAAAATTTTTCCTCAAATGAAAAAATGATCCTCAAATGATAGCTCTGCAGTATGTTGTTTAAGAAAACCAACCTCAATTACAGGCTATGCTAAAATTACCATATTTTATTATGGAATGTAGCAGCCAATTCTTCATAGTCAATTCAAGATTTTGTTCAAGTTTAAATTGATTACTGGGAAGATATGAAAAGTTTTTCTCTCTTTTTTTTTTCTTTTAATTGAATTTCAAGGCATCTGGCTGCTTAACAGGAAAGCTGAGTAGCAGACTAGTACTGCTTGAGAGGTTCTCCAGGATCTTGAAAGCATCCAAAAGTATGATGATTATAAATTCTTTACAAGTCTTATGTAATTATGTATGACATTTAACAGAACTCTTCCAAAGTGGTTAGCTGAAACTTACCTGAGTCAAGATAAATTAACTGTTAAGGGTCCACTTCAAAAGAAAAGCCTCCTTTTTTGCATATTGAATATTGTAACAGTAATTTTGACAGAGACAATCAAGCTGTACCTGAAACAAGCTGTTGTCTATGTTTAACCTGTGTCTCTGCAAGGGTGACACTTGTTGAGTCTCTAGGTCTGACACATTACCCATCACCGAGGTTTGACTAGCTGCAGTGCTTCTCGTGGGGGCTGACATAGCTGCAGGGCCTTTTGCAGGGGTTGAAGTAGCTACACAAACCCACCTCTATACCAGTAATTTAGTCCAAGTGAGATGAATGGAATGGAATGGAATGGAATGGAATGGAATGGAATGGAATGGAATGGAATGGAATGGAATGGACTAGAATAGACTAGACTAGACTAGACTAGAATAGAATAGAATAGAATAGAATAGCATTAACCAGGTTGGGAAAGACCTTTGAGGTCATCAAGTCCAACCTATCATCCAACACCATCTAATCAACTAAACCATGGCACCGCCTCATCCAGTCTCTTCTTAACACCACCAGTGACGGTGACCTCCACCACCTCCCTGGGCAGCACATTCCAATGGCCAATCTCTCTGTGAAAACTTCTTCCTAACATCCGCCTAAACCTCCCCTGGTGCAGCTTGAGACCAAGAACTAAAAGACATTCAAAAGTCATAACAATATGAGCAAGGGAATACCAAGGGTATACCAAATTCTCTCTGCCAACTACCATTCCATAGATATCAGAAGTCTGTGGAATTACCAAAAAAAAAAATTAATATAGTGCCCTGACCTAATGGCAGAGACCATAGCAGAGAGGCACCTCTAACCCATGCTAGAAGGAATAAACCACACAAACCCACAGCAGAACAGGAGTAATACAATAATACAATAATACAATACAATACAATACAATACAATACAATACACCAGGTTGAAAGAGACCTTCAAGATCATCGTGTCTAACCCATCAACCAATTCAACCCACCTAAACAACTAATCCAGCCAAGCACCCCATCAAGTCTCCTCCTGAACACCTCCAATGAAGGTGACTCCACAACCCACAGCTTCAAAGCACTTTAGAAATACCAGAGAACTGCACCCAGCAACCATTCTACCCACACCATGACCAACACAATGATTGCTTGTAATGATTTGGTCAATCTATTAAAACTTCAACTTTTGAGACTCCTCAAATTAAAAGTCTGTCGGGTGAGCTGTGTAAGTTAGACTCCAAGTAAACATTGGGCACCAAATACACTATGTTTAGCCTCTATCCTGAAAGAAATCATTTAACACAGGCAGAGTGGACAAAAAGATTCTACATAATGAAACAAAGTGCCAAAACCACAAACAGTTGAGAACTTTTTGCTGGTATCATTGTTTAATCAGTTTGAAGCAGAGATTATGTACATTAGTCTGCATGGAGAACATTTGTGAAGATTCTGCGAAGATTCTGCGTAACTTTCTGTTTCTCTTACAATAGAACAAGCTGAACTATTGAAAGCATTCCTATCCCCTTTCATCAAATATTCCCATAGCAAATTCTTAAGCTAATTATACAATGTAAAATGTTTGTACAGCTCTCACATAATCACAGAAGCATTCGGGTTGAAAAGAACGTTCAGGTTGGTCCAACCCAGAACCCTACTCTACAATGTTCACCATTAAACCATTCCCAGCACCATATCCAAACCACTTTAAACACATCCAGGGCTGGTGACTGGGCAGCTCATCCCAATGCCTGACCACTCTTGCTGTTAATTTTTTTCTCCTAATGTCCAGTCTAAACCCACCCAGTAGTAGCCTGGGGCCATTCCCTCTTGTTCTGTCACTAATTACCTGTGAGAAAAGACCAGCACCAGCCTCTCCACAACATCCTTTCAGGTAGTTGTAGAGAGTAATAAGTCTCCCCTCAGCCTTCTCAATCTTTCTGAATTTAAACAGCTAAAAAATTATATAGATGAGAAAATTAAATAATCTAACTTCACTCTTCTAATAGACAGCTTATCACATTTGTCTCTTTAATATCAGCAGTAAAGTTAATGTCAGAGCTGAAAAATCTAGGAGAGGAAGAGGTTCAAGGTCCACAGAATTGTAGAGCAGATTATATGAAATGATGACTAGAAATTGAGCATGGAAAATACTGATGCTGGCTGCTTAGATGCGAGTCATTAATGGAAAGGGGTTTTGGTAATTATGTATCTACATGCTGAAGAGTACAATTATTCAATTAAAACAGTTCTTACATGCATAATCACATTCTTTCCTCAGGCCTATTAATGGCAATGTTAGTGACAGCTGACCCAGCTAGGCTTCCAAGTCAAGTGGGGAGGCAGCCTGCATTTGTGTGGGCACTTGTGCCTTTATGCACGTGTCCAAGCTGAGGGAGAAGCGAATTGTGTGCACCAAGTGCAATGGCACTACAGGTTATGATTCTCTGCAGAACCCTCTCATTTCAGAGGATCTTCTTTCTTCCTCATCTTATTCTTCCATAATGCCTGTGAAATTCTGTTATTCTGCCAACTTTGTCTATCAACCACCAGAACATGTTGTAAATTACAGTTGTAACTTCTTAAAGTTTGTGATGTAATTTCCTAGAAGAGCTACCATGCCTAATAACAGAAGTTTGTCAGGGGCCTGTAACAGAAGTCAGTAATCCTCCTTTTCCTCAGGAAGTATAAAGCTGTGGCAATTTTGGGGGGTGCCTAGGAAAATTCCCACAGATTGAGTAGGAAGTGGAATGAAATAAATTGCCATTGGATGTAAATAGGAAAATAATGATAAGGTCTAAAGGTTGTGTAAACTAAGTTCTCTTTTCAGCTTCTTTTGCTCTAGCAGATACTAGCTGGTGCTTCTGCTGGTTGCTGACCTGGCTGCATTCTTTGTTGTGGCTAGTATTAACAACCTACTCTCTGCTCTTCTATACAATACAATACAATACAATACAATACAATACAATACAACAGGTTGGAAGAGACCTTCAAGATCATCACGTCCAACCCATCAACCAATCCAACCCACCTAAATACAATACAATACAGTACAATACAGTACAATACAGTACAATACAGTACAAAACAGTACAATTCTCTTTCATCTGTACGGAAGGGGAAGGGAGCAGGGAGAAGGGGAAGCTGTTGGTAACCCCTGGTTTTGTCCAGGGGGGTTCTAGTGGTGTTTATAAATTGTAAATATATGTAAATATTGTCTATTTTGTACCTATTCATTGCATTCCATATTTCTAGATTTTAGTGTGCTTGTAGAGACAGCTTCATTTGCTTTTCCAATTGCTGGTCTGGCAGTTTTATGTTGGGGGGTAATTTCAACCCACCACAAAAAGCCCATGTGAAAAACATCTCATCATTTCCAGCTCAGCCTTGTGTAGTCTCCTGGTCCCTCTCAAAGTGAGGCATCTGAGGAGCGTGGCTATCTTCTTATTCTGAAAACTTGTTCTGCATTTTCAGGTGTAGAATCCTAAGGACCTGTGAATATCCATTAGTGCATTGGCCTCCACCTAGTACTGTCAGCAGGCCTGAATAATTTCCTTCCAAATTCCTGCTCAGGATTTTGCAGGCACTGAAGAAGTGTTCTGTAACAGTTGTGTTGAGGGTTTTTTTAATGCCTTGTTCGAACTCAAGAACAAAGTCTTGAGAGATTAATTAGTGCCGCGCGAATACTAAAGCAGAGCAGTTCACAAGGAGCTCACTTGGAAGCTTTGTAACTTCATTTAAGGTACTGCAAATTATTCACATTTAGCAGCTGTGTTAGTAAAACAAAGCAATTTGACTAAAGTCTTCACAAAATACATTCAGCTATTTCACTTGGACAGAGGTTGGCCTTCTAACTAACATCCCAGCCACCATCCACCTCTCCAGTTTTGGCAAATGGTTTGGTTGCTGGGTACTTTTCCAGAAGTCAAATGTTTTAAGTTGATGTAATGTTGCACTTACAGACTGTGAATTCCTTCAATGGAGGCTGTTATTCCTTTCAAATAATATGTGCCAAAGTTAGACCCTGGAACACATTTTGTATTTTGCAGTCACTCACCTACATTGTGGGAGTGTTTGAGTGGACTTGAGGATGGAAGAGATGCTAAATAAAGAAAAGAAAGGTGACATTTAATGCCAGCTATTAGCAATGTGATATAGGTAACTCCAACTGCAAAACACAGCTCTTCCCTATTGCATTGAGCCAACTCTACTACTGAAAGCCTAAAAATGGCAAGATTTGAAATTCTAAATTCCAAGGACACCAGTGCCTGAACATTAAGATATTGTGGGATGGGAGAGGCAGCAGTTATGTGGAGAGAGGAGTCTGAAAGCAGAAAGTTCTAATTCTGTAAGGAAGACCACCTTCAGATTTAAACATGCTTCCTCCTTCCCCTAGTGATACTGAAATGTATTCTATCTTCTGTCCTAAATATATTCATTTCATTCTTTTGAATGAATGAATGAACAGATTTAATGCATCCCATCACAGCACCAGGTTTTCCAGGTTAATTGACCCAGGATCTTTCAGACTCCTCTTGGAAGAAAAACTCTGTAATCCATTGATATGGTGAGGTCCTTCACTGCTCCAAACAGGTTGGGCTTATACAGCGGTCCAAACAGTGACTGCAGTTAATACCACTTGAGTCAGACCATCTCCAAAGTTAAAAAAAAGGAGGAAGACCTGATATCAGTGCCTGACTGGAGACTTCACAACAGTGTGTAAGTAGGCTTGCTAGCAGTGAGCTCAGGTTTAACATTCAGTGGAAATACCTGACATTCAATACATCTTCCTCGAACAAGATGGACCTGTATTATATGCAGCATTCCAGATGATATATTAGGAGTGCCTGCTCCAATGACATAATACTTCCATATTCTTTGTGAAATACCTTGCCTGAAAAATTCTAGGATTGCTTTTGACTTTTCATGGCTGCTTCACAGAGATGCTTCATAGTAATCTTATAATTGACTAATACACCTAGCTCTCGCTCTTCCTCTGACATTTCCAACTAATGACTCCCATGTGAAGGAGGAAATTCTTGTATTAATCCCCAAATGCATGACCTGCACTTGCTATGAAATCTCATGCCATTTCCTTGCTCCAGTCCTCAGGTTCTTTTTTCCCCCCCCTCTTTCTTCAGAATCAAATTCTGATCTGTTCCAGTCTTGACAGCATCTGTATGTAATCAACAGAATTAGCAGGTGAATTAGTACCAGGGTCCTGAGTGAGAAAGTTTAAGTCAGACCCCAGACATCCCTTCAGAGAACTTTGCAACAGCCTTTGCGCCTGATATGCCCTTTGTTACATGAGCTATGTTCTCTCTCATTTAGTTAATAGAGATAGTTAAGTTAAATAGATTTTCTGGTCTAGTAAATCTTTAGCAAAGACATGTCCTTGATTTTTTCAAAGAAACCTATCCAATAAATGTCAGAACCTAGATTGCTAAGACCGTTTGCTTTTTGTTCCCTTGAATTACTGATTCTTCTTTCACATTTGTTCTGTATTACTACTCAATAAAAAGTTTGTAACATCCAAGATATTTCTCCACCCTTTTAAAAACACTTTATTCTCAGAAATGTAAGGTCCACAGTGTGATTTTCTCTAAAAATCCTCACTAGTCAGTTTTGCACAGCTGAGTATTGAGAAACAGAGGGACCCAAAACATCTGCAGACTGCTCACACCAAAAGCCTTCTTTGTGCAGAAGTCAGAGGGTTCACTGCTGATAAATCCTTTAAGGTAAAGACACAGTAACTTTGCTTAGGCAGTTGTGGCACTTTGTGAGCGCTTGGAGGTGGGCTACGCAAATCACTTGCTCCTGATGACCAAGGCTGGGTAACTTAATAGCTCCGTTTGCTTAGAATTTTAGGAACCCCTGGTGGAAATACACTTTGGGTTTATTGACTTACAATGGGAAAGACCTATTAAAATGCAATAAAATTTTCAGTTCTTTCAAAAGACTTGGATGTTCTTGATAATGCATTCATTATGCATACAGAACCTGTGAATGGCCAAAGGATACATCTTTATGGCAACACAGTTTCTTGACCATTCACCTCTTTATCATGCAGTCAAAGGACAGGGAAACTCTGGTCTTAGTCATACCCACATAGAGGTCAGTTTAATTGGTCCCCAGATGATTTGCACTATTCAAGATCAAGAAGAACTGTTTGATCTGCAAATGAACTGCAGTTCCATCTGGAATCGTGGTATCTGTGTGAAGTGAACTGAAAAGCTAAGTGTGAAATGTACAGGTTGTGAACTCTAACTAGCAAGCTCTGGGTCACTAGAATAACATCAGTTGAAGTCGTGTTTTGTGTTAAATTATACTACACAGAGAACTTCCTGTGCGCTTATATAAATGTTTGTAGGCTATATATCCTTTGGTGGAAAACAATTCCTCTGTATTCCTTCACAGGCTATATTTGTCATGAACAATAACATTGGTTTACTAATTCTGAAGGGACATTCTGTGTAAATGTAATGAGACAGAAGCAGTTGTTGAAAACATTCAGTCCAATGAAGATAGGACATCAACTGGGAAAAATAAACAAACCCAACAAAAATCAATAGAATAGAATAGAATAGAATAGAATAGAATAGAATAGAATAGAATAGAATAGAATAGATAGATTAAACCAGGTTGGAAAAGACCTTTGAGATCAAGGCCAACCTATAAACCAAAGAAAGGCAAAACCTGTACCTCTTATGAAACCAGGCTGTACATAGTATGCTTGATTAGCACTTACATAGGTTTTTCTGTGAGGTAGAATTTCTGAACAGAAAAGGAATGACTTGGGGTATCCCTAATAATGATTGATATAAGCATCTAAGTCAGTCTGTGGTCTAATATGTCTATTTTGGTAGATAATGTATTCTCTCACTGCAGTGATATTTCTTAAACATGAGATTTTAACATAAGAAATGCAATGAAAGACTGTATATTCTTTACTGTTTTATTTTAGGATGTTAAGAAAGACTAAACCTCTACCTATGTTCATTGGAGTGAAAAAAAAAGCACTTGCTTTACATAAAAGTAGACCCTGAACAGGCTTTGTACTGAGTGT